>JANHGC010006263.1:60143-73310 GCA_027560395.1 Boaedon fuliginosus | reverse complement strand
ACATATTCCTCCTTTTATTCAATTTAATTTTTATTTCTTCTTGTGGATCCTTACATTCTGGATTTTCCTACTCTCTTAACCTTTTGTTGAGCCAAGTATACTAAGAATCCCAACTTTGGAAAAATTTTGTCTCATATTTTTCCTTCAGTGTTAATTTATCTAGTTCAGCGCAATCCAAAATCTTATGAATAATTTTCCCTTCCATTGGGTTCTCCTCTGTTTTCCAGTACTGTGCAAATGTTATCCTTGCTGCAGTGATAATATGTGTTATTAGGTAATATTTTCCTTTCTCCTTTATTCCTGCTCTCATTCCCAACAAGAAAATTTCTGGTTTCATGTCCAATTTGATCCCTGTTATCTCCTCTATCCAATTATGAATTTTCCTCCAATATTTTTTAACCATGGGGCATGTCCACCATAAATGGTAGTATGTTCCTTGTGGATTCATACACAAGGGGAGAGGTTTGGGGAGAGGTTTGGGAACATCTTTGCACCTAGCAGGAGAAGGTACCACCTATAAAATATTTTATGGTATATATGTTTTATTTGTAAGTCATGGCTGTGACCAATTTAATATTTTTTTCCCAAATTTCCTGCCAATCATCTAAATTAATTGTAAATTAATTGTATACCCCAAATTTTTGGTCAATACTATCATATTTTCTTTGACAATTTCACTCTCTAATTTTTGTTCTAATAGACAGTTATATGCTTTCATTTTTAATTTTTCATCTCCTTCCAATAATATTCTATCTAATTCTTGTGCTTCTTTATATTATTTTTTTGCTGTTTGTATTTAATATCTGTTATAAATCAATACATTCAGAATAGGTTAAAAGTTAATAGTATTAACGATAAGACCAATATTGTAATAATAAGACCAAACCAGAACAAATGAATAATGCATACAAAGCAAGAATTTAAGTCAGCTACGGACAGCAAATGCAGCCTCCGCAAATAAATTGAAGAAACAATGGAGCACCTAGTTAGCTGCTACAAGAAGATTGCACAAACTGACTATAAATTTTATTGTTATTTTACTGTTTCCTATGATGTTTTATTGTATTGTATTTTAATCCTTGTTGTAAGCCGCATCAAGTTCCCCTTGCCCGGGGAAGAGAGGCGGGATATAAATTTAAATAAATAAATAAATAAATAATAAACAATGTTAGGATAAAGTAGCAACAATGGTGCCTTGGAAGATCTGCAAGAAATATCATTTCCTGCAAGCAAGGACTGGTGGGACTACCAAATAGACAAAGTAATAGAAAGCAATGAAGCTAAAATGCTCTGGGACTTTAGAATTCAATCAGAGAAACACTTGCACTTAACACCCCAGATTTAACAACTGTGGATAAGGAAGGCAAAAAAAGGAAAAAAAAGTCTGGTTGGTAGACATTGTAATACCTGGAAACAGCAGAATAGAAGAGGACGAATTGGAGAAAACCACGAAATATAAAGATCTGCAAATAGAATGATGACTGTGGCAAGAGAAAACAAAGATAATACAGATAATATATAAGTGCCGTTGGGTATAATCCCAAAATATCTGGAGCGCTACTGAATATCATGGGCGTTAACAAAATCCCCATCAGTCAATTGCAAAAGAATTACTTAGAACAGCTTACATCCTGTGACAATACCTTTGACACCATCATACAAGAACACCTTCTTATCCCAGGCCCTTGGGAAGGACTTGATAGGTAGAGAAAAGGGCCAAATCCATTGTAAACATCTGGATGATTGTGGGACCAATGACAACAATCATATTAATACTTGGGTTGCTATTTATCATAGCTATCAGCATGTGGTTTCTATTTGCCACTCAGCAGAAATGGGAAAATGGGTTATGCTGTTGTATTGCTAGTCGATAGGACGTAATAGATTTACTTTACAACACTAACAGGGGCCTTGGGACAGTCTTATCTAGTACATCCAGTGTCTTCAGATTTTGTGGAGAGAGAGAGAGAGATGAATGTGTGTGTGTGTGTTTTATACATTGGCTTTATTTTGTAATACTTGTAAATGTTAGACTAACAATCAGTGCACACATACAATACTGTACATACATATACAGTACATATACATCATCTACATAATCACATGCACATACATATACAGGTAGTCCTCAACTTACGACCACAACTGAGCCCAAAATTTAGGTTGCTAAGGAAAACATATATCAAGTGAATTTTGCCCCATTTTATAATCTTTCTTTCCACAATTAGTTAAGTGAATTATTTCAGTTGTTAAGTGAATCTGGTTTACCCATTGACTTTGCTTGTCAGAAGATCACAAAAGGGGATTCCATGATCATGGGACATTGCAATCATCATAAATGTGTGTTAGCTGCCAATGGTCTGAATTTTGATCATGTGACCCTGGGAATCCTGCAACAGTCATACGTGTGAAAAATGGTCATAAGTCACTTTTTCAGTGATATTGTAACTTTGAACCATCACTAAATGAACTGGTGTAAATCGAGGACTACCTATACACACATGTCCATGTATACATATCCTATGTAACAGAAGGACATATGAAAGCTCCTTTAAGAAATTTCTGGGTGTGGTAAACTTCCATCATCCTGACTATCCCCATCGGGCTGCCTTTATAACCAATTCAAATACTGCAGGAGTCTTAGAAGCTTCTTTGACACGGACAGCTGGTGTGACAGGAAAGGAAAGGCAATTATCTCGCACTTGATCATCTGAGAATTTCTCTCTAAATAAGGTTAATTAGCAAAAACAGTAGGACAATAGTTTCAGTCTTACCTGTGTAAAGAGAAACCCTTGACGGTTTTATTCTAAATAGTTCCGTTCTTCTATGTTTGTCATGACTCATTTCAGAAATAATTTACGGGCGGGGGATGCTTGGTGCAAAGATGTCGCTCCCTTCTCTTCAGCTTTATCCATCCATTGATAAAAAATGGAAAGCCCCACAGTGCCCCTGACAGCTTGAACAATGCAGTGGAAATATGTGAAGATTTATCGTTTTAATGCCCTCTTTCAAGACCCTCTTCATGGTCTGCTTTGGAGATCACTTACATGAGATGTCTGCACCATTTCAATGAACACAGGTCTCTAAGGATCATGTTCCCTCACCATGGCTCTCCTTGGAGATCAAGCAAATCAGAAAAGCATGTAGCTCTGCTCTCCGTTTGAAAATAGCCTTTCAAGATCCAGTTGTCTCTTTATAAGATCCCGTTAAGGATGGGACCAAGAAAATAATATAAACTCTCTTGGAACAGTGAAGATTGTAACTGTTTGATTTCATTGGCATTCTTATTGTATTAAAAATACTTTAGCTTACATTCTGCATTTTATTTACTACTAGCCGATAACCCAGCTTCGCCCAGAAATTTATTTATCAGGCTGCTGTATTAGAGAGGGAAATCCTGTAGCCGGTCAGCTCTAGATGCAGTAGCTCTATGGGCCTCACACTGCTCTCTTGTGCCCCTTGTGGAGTACTGTCAAGCCATCAGCACTAATCTTAGGGGACACAGGCCCCGCAAGAGGTGTTAGAGGTGTCTTACCCCTACAGTGTTTGTTCCCAGAAGGTAAGTCATCTGTGTTCCAAGTTTGGTTGAAATTGGTTGAGTTGTTCCAGAGCTATGCTGGAATATTCACACATACACATCTGATTTTATAGACAGAGAGATTGTGAATTACCTTATGGAGAAATGGATAGAAAGGCAGAGTATAAATCCAGTAATAAATTAAATTATTAAATTAAATTAAATTAGTTTGTGCCCACCAATTGGCCCCGATCTTCACCTGCATCTTTAATAAATCTCTGGAGATGTGTTATGTTCCTTTTTGCTTCAGACGTTCTACTGTACTATAATCCCAATGCCTAAGAAACCATCCATCAAGAATCTGAACTACTACAGGTTCGTTGCTCTGACATCCATAGTTATGAAAACCTTTGAAAGGATAGCACTGGCCCACCTGATGATGCTGTTAATATGGCACTGCACTACATCTTACAACATCTTGAATCTCCAAGGACCTATGCAAGGGTCCTTTTTGTAAACTTCAGCTTGGCATTCAATACCATCATTCCAGATATTCTTCTCACTAAATTGACTCAGCCAGATGTGCGTGACCACATTTTTAAGTGTGGTGGGATTCAATTTTTTTTACTACTGGTTCTGTGGGCACAGCTTGGTGGGCATGGCTATGTGGTCATATGACTGTGTGGGCACCCTGTACCCTGTCTTTTGTCTAGAAAGCCACCCTGAAGCCTCCTGGCATCCAAATAGAGGCATGGGGTGGTGCTGCACCCCCTGTGCCCCACTTTTGGCCTAGAAAACCTCCCTGAAGCAGCTTGGCAGCCAAATAGAGGCGTGGGGTGGTGCTGCACCCCCCGTGCCCCATTTTTGGCCTAGAAAACCTC
This sequence comes from Boaedon fuliginosus, assembly GCA_027560395.1. Lineage (NCBI taxonomy): Eukaryota > Metazoa > Chordata > Lepidosauria > Squamata > Lamprophiidae > Boaedon > Boaedon fuliginosus. The sequence goes on along the minus strand of JANHGC010006263.1, from coordinate 68,912 downwards.
CCTGAAGCAGCCTGGCAGCCAAATAGGGGCACATGGAGACTCCTGGAAGGGGCAGGGCAGAGCAGGGTGGGGTCAGACATGGTATTTGCCGGTTCTCCGAACCAATCAAAATTATCGCTACCAGTTCTCCCAAACCTGTCAGAACTGGCTGAATACCATCTCTGTAAGCTTTCTAATAGATAGAAAACAGCAGGTGAAGCTAGACAAAAATCACATTAGATACCTGTGCAATTAGTATAGGTGCCACCCAGGACTGTGTGCACTCTCCAGTTCTCTTTTCTCTCTGTACCCGTGACTGATCTCAAAGGATTGCTCTGTTAAAGTACTGAAGTTTACTGATGATACAACAGTGATTGGTCTCATTCGAGATGACAACAAATCTCCATGCAGACAGGAAGTTGAATAATTGGCCCCTTGGTGCAGTTGGAACAATCTCGAACTGAAAACACTCAAAACTGTAGAGATGATAATAGATTTTAGGAAAAGCCCTCCTACTCTACCACCTCTTACAATAGTAGACAACGCAGTATTGACAGTAAAACCCTTCAAGTTTCTATAATATCTCAGGACTTAAAATGGACGCCTAACATAAAAAACATCATTAAAAAGCACAACAAAGTATGTTTTTCCTGCACCAACTCAGAAACCTCAGACTGTCCAAAGAGCTGATGATACAATTCTACAAAGGAATTATTCATTTGCACATCTATAACTGTCTGATTTGGCACAGCAACCAAACAAGACAAACACAGACTTCAACGGACAGTTAGGAAAGCAGAAAAAACAACTGCAACCAGCCTGCCTTCCATTGAGGATCTGTATAATGCACAAGCCAGAAAGAAGGCTGTGAAAATATTTACAGACCCCTCACATCCTGGGCATAAACTGTTTCAACTTCTTCCCTCAAGACGACGCTATAGGGCATTGCATGCCAAAATAACCAGACACAAAGACAGTTTTCTCCCCATGCTCTCACTCTGCTAAGCAATTCCCATAACATACCTATAAGTAATAAGCTCTATTACTTATTATCATCTCATCTGCCCTCCCGGGTATCACCTATTTTCTTAGATTCTTATGGCTATAACTTTGTTGTTGTATCTCATGATTTATGTTGATTACTTCTATTTAGTATCCTATTGTGATTTATGTTGATTGCTTAGTATCCTATGACTGTCACTGAGTGTTGTATCTATGATTTATGATGATTATATTTTATGATTATAATGACACTTGTTGCTTATATGTACACTGAGAGCTTATGCACCAGAGACAAATTCCTTGTGTGTGTCCAATCGCACTTCAAAGATTTAGAAAGAATTCTAAATCTATTATGAATTACCTTATGGAGAAATGGAGAGAAAGGTAGAATATAAATCCAGAATTAAATTAAATTAAATTAAATTATTATGGAAACAGAACGAATTATTGAAAATGTACCAAATAATATAAAAACTAAAATTACTGCAATAGTAAGGACAGTATATAAATTTAAGAAATACATAAGTAAAAATGATAGTCTCTATCTCCAAAATTAGTTTGATTGATTGCAGGCGTCTGAATATTAAACTTATTATACAATATTGATAATATTTTTAATATAGGACAACTGCTTCACAGTTCTCATTTTTAAGATTACAATCTAATGCTCATATGACAATGAAATGACATCATCACTGAAATCTGGATGACCAGCTAATTAATTTCTCAAATTATGTTTAATTTTTTCAAAAGTTCATACAAGATACAATACATAAAATAATATGTTACACAACAACTTGAATCAACAATATCTCCAATGTGTCAGTTTTCTGTCAGTGGAACAAATCCACTGTTTATGTTATGCTGTACCAACTTCAAAGCATTGATTATTTATTTTATTTATTTATTAAATAGATTTAGACGGTGGCCCAATTTACACATGGTAAATGCAGGTGGAACACATTAGCATTAAAAATCAAGTATATAAAAACCACAGAAACTCCCCCCTCTCATGGAGATAATCATACAAGCCCCTTGATTGGCTCCAAATCAACCTGGAATCCCTAGGCCCTCTGTTAAAACCATGCCTTCAGGGCCTTCCAGAAAAGTAACATAGGTTTGGGGTCAACTTCATTTCCAGGGGAAAGATGTTCCAAAGGAAAGGAGACACTACAGAGAAGGCCCTTCTTCTGGTGCTATCAGGTGTATTTCCCTAAGAGATGGGACCTGCAACGTACCCTGTCTCCCTACTCTGGTGGGCTGCAGAGATGTACGCGCTCTACTTGGGGTTGCCCCTGAAAAGTATTTGGAAGCTTCAACTGGTCCAGAATTCAGCTGCACGAGTAGTCATGGGGGTTCCTCGATACTCCCATGTCACACCACTCTTGAGCGACTTGCACTGGTTCCCAGTAGGCTTCCGGGTCCAATTCAAGGTGCTGCTTGTTATCTTTAAAGCCCTACATGGAATTGGACTAGGTTACCTTCAAGACCGCCTCCTGCCACCATTTGCTTCCCAGCGCCCCGTGAGCTCACATAGGGTAGGCCTCCTCTGTATACCATCAACCAGGCAATGTCACTTGGCAATTCCACAGAGGAGGGCCTTCTCCGCAACAGCACCCACCCTATGGAATGATCTACTACCGGAGCTCCAAAGTGTCCCAGACCTGAGAACCTTCCACAAAGCACTCAAGACCTGGCTGTTCTGGCGAGCTGGATTAGATTAACCCATGAAAATTTGTAATTTTAGGGGGATTTTAAATGTTTGTATGATATATGCTATTTATTATGTTGTGAGCCGCCCTGAGTCCTGCGGGATTGGGTGGCATACAAATTATTATTATTATTATTATTATTATTATTATTATTATTATTATTATTACCATTGTCGTTGTCGTTGTCATTGTCATTGTCATTGTTGTTGTTATGTGGTGGTATACTATTATTATGTCTGAATATACTAGCAAGAATATACATGATTCCATAGACTTCTTTCAGATATTGCAATGCATGTGTGAAGATCAGGTATTGAAATAGGAAACATAAATGATTGTCTATGTGAATTAATTAATCAATATATGATACCTTAATATGACTCATTTCACGTTCAAGTGACATTATGAATTAATTCCTCTGAACAAGTATTGGCTGACTTAATGTAGGATGATAGTAAAATCTTGTCTATGGCACTAGATGCTGGTTGTCTATCAAATAGCCTTATCTGTAGTCTTATATTTATGCATTTCATATTTGGGATGGCCAAAAAACTAAAAATATTATTATCTTAATATTTTTATTCAACTTTTATACTGCCTAGTAGCTTCATCTATTCAAATTACTTGTATAATACCTACCAGAAACAATTTAATATTTCTAAGAATACAATACTATGATGAGTTCTGATTAAAGCTTTTTTAAAAAATTATTAAAATTGCAAATAACGCTCATAGCACCTCCATTTGGTAAAAGGCTCTCTGTAAAACCATCTCCTGGAGCTTCTGCTTGTAGCATTAGAGAAAATTTATGGCAACCTCTTCCAGATATTATCTAATGTGATCCTCAATAATACCGCTAAAACAAGAGATCAGCAAATGTTAATCCTTTCAATATCTTCCATGAGGCTTCAGACTGATGAAGAAGCAAAGCCTATTAAATCAAAAACAAATAAAGGAGAAATATCAATCTATTGGGAAGGGAAATTGCATGTAATTTAATAAATAAAAGAGCTTGAAAAATCATGGCTTTACTTATCTAGCCCAGGTTCCATAACATATTAAGTAGTGTAAATGTAGATAGAGAGAGTCTAATCAGGCTAGATTTTGGATCTTCGTTTAAGATTACATTGCCAGCTTGCACTGAAAAAATACAGTAATAAGGATTCAGATATGATGAAGAGGAGCCAGGCCAAGATGAAATACCACAAGGACACATTGGAATGAAGCTGAGGTAGAAAACCACAATCCTTTGATGCGAAGGGCCCCAGCTGAGAATGAACAAAAGTAAACCTCTTGGATTCTGTGTGCCTTTTTGTCCTGAAACTTGAGCTTTTCACTTTTATTTAGTTTTAATTTCAACTGAGCAAACCCCAAATGAAAAAAAAAGGGAGACGACATGCTTAACTTCAGTTCCAAAAGTTTTTATTGTGAGGTTTTTCATTTTATATGGAACATACCTGTGCAATTACCTAGAGAGAAATCTTTTATGTCAAGAACTAAATACTGTAAAGGGCCCAACTGGAAAGAGATTCTATTGGAATTTAGTTCAGCAGTTCTCAACCTTTTCTTCACCATGGACCCCCTTTAAATACCTTTTGTGGGCATGGACCACTGAGACTTAACTCAAGATTTAAATCATAACATTTCTTCAATCCTTTGCAGACCCCCTATGATGACATCACAGCCCTCCCCCACTCCTCCCGGAGTCCGCAGACCATAGGTGGAGAGCCAGCAATTTAGTTTACACTCATGATCTGTCCATGGTCCTGAAACCTTATCCACGTTCTCTATCTTTCTCCTGGCCAAATTGTTTATAAATAGTATTAATTCTAAGTGATCCTTAAGGCCATTGAGGGAGAAGGGAGGGAAGCAAAGTAATGTTTCTGGCATTAAGAATATTAAACATTCTTCATGAAAAATGCATAAACAAAACAACAAAATAACTTGCGTCACAAGAACTGAAAATATATATCTTTGGGAAGGATCACACCTTTAAGTTTGGCATTTTGATCAAGTTGGTTTCCTAGTTTTCAGTCTCCTTCAGACCCCAAACCTATTAAGGAGCATTTTTTAAAATCACGTTTTTCTCTTTTGCAATCAAATTCTTTGTTCTGAAACAGTGACGTGGAATCAGAGCAGTGTAAAAAAAACCTCTAATCCTACAGAAATATTAATATTGCATTTTTCTCAGTGGTAATGCAATAATGATAGTCTTGTTTCATTCATGCTCTAAAATCAGACTTTTGACTTTCCTGCACATTTTTGCTTCCTTCTTTTGGATGGGACCACTAATACAGTACTAGTTGTCTTTTGTGTGCTGTGCTATTGTGGAGATCACAACAGGGTAGAAATGGTTCTTTGTACTCAATTGTATTATGTTGTCCATAGGGAATTTCAAAGAGAAACATATATTCAAAGTTTAATTGTAGGGTATTGACCCAGGGCAAGTGAATACTTTCCAGTACGGTTTCCTCAATATGTCCTCATTTTGTATTTCTTTTGCAAATATAGGTGTTCTCCCTTTGTATTTGGCTGAATTATATATTTAAATGTAGTCCCTAGAAGGGAAATCAAGCTAAGAGACAGGCTTGATGCCAATAAGATAAGCAAGAAATTGATGAAATAAGGTGAAGCTCTTTAAAGATTAGAAATAAACGTCTGACTGAATGGAATAGAAAATGGGGAAAAAATGAAAACCTGATTCCTAATTCACTGACACCATACTTTTAAATAATATATAATAATGTACACTGTAATATAAGATTATAGTAAATGTTTATTAGCTAAAAGGAGATTTCAAAGAAGGTAAATTTAGGATTGAAATTTATTTCAAAACTGATGTATCAGACTTAAAGCTCAAATCTTTACTCAGGATCAAACTGGAATATATTAGAGCAAACACTGTCTCTTACCCTCATTACCCTGCTTGAGATGCTTGAACAAAGACTATGATATAAATCAGTAGTGGCAATTATTTTATTTATTTATTAAATTTATATTGCTGCCTATTCATCCATGGCAACTCAAGGTGGCTTACAGAATATAAAACTACATTTAAAACAATAAAAACTAACAAAAAGAATCAAATAAATTAATATAGTACAATATATTCACTCCTCAACTCCCCAACTCCCACCCCCTGCCCCGATGACAGCAGATCACATGATCCATTTATTGGGCTCCATCCTGCTTTGGGTTCCCCAGGCCCACTAGCAGAACCAGGTCTTCAGTGCCATCCACAAGAGTATCAGAGTGGGCGCTGTTCTAATCTCTGGGGGAATTATGTTACAGAGGGAGGGAGCCACCACAGAACGCCCTTCTTCTGGGTCCCACCAGGTGTATTTCCCTCGGGAATGGGACCCGGAACATTCCCTGCCTTCCTGCTTTGATGGGTCAGGTAGATGTGACAGGCAAGAGATGGTCCCTCATTAAATTAATAGTAGCAATAACAATTATAATATATTTCACGGCAAGGAGAGTTTTGAATGTTTATATTATAGCTCGCTATTTCACAATATAGGTAGTTCTCAATGTATAACAATTCATTTAATAATGATCTGAAATTATAATGACCTCAGAACTAATACTTTACAACCTATAAAGAATTTCTGTAATCATGATCTGGATGCTTGGCAATCTGCACATATGACTAGTTGTCAAGCACCTACAATCCTGTGATCACCATTTGCAATTTTCTGTGGAAGCCAGCAGAAAAGGTTGCAAGCTGTTCCTGGCTGCTAAGAGGACTTCCTCTCATTTCTGGGGGCTGAGTGAAAGAATCACACAGGGCTGAATTCCTCTAGCAGCAGTTCTTTGAGAGCAAAAGGGCTGCCTGTCACAACAGGTGGAGCTGAAATCCTTCAACAGATAGTCCTTTCACATCATATGTTTTAGGAACCCACTTAATATCTGTAACCAGAAATGCTGAGATTGTGGTAATTGAGCAAAGGAGCCATATGACATCTAATTTAATGACCGCTTTGCTCAACAGTCAAAGGAATTGGTTATAAGTCAAGGACTACCTTTATTACTGTTATGTTCAGAGAAATGTAATGAAAGCCCAAGGATGAAGAGACTAAATGAGGAAAAATAAGCAAATTGGCACAGTATCCTCAAACTTTAAAACTTTAAAACTGCTGTAATTGTAGAGGAAAAGAAATATTTCACAGAATGATTAAGGATAGCTATAATTTGGGATAGTGTCAAGGATCTGGCATTACCAATTGATGTAGTTCCCAATCAATAGCAAGCAATTGCACCTTATTTTACATCAGTCAGCATGCTAAATCCTTGCTGGAATAACTAAAGTACCAATCAATACCCAAGTTTGACTGCACTCCCTTCCACTGCCAAAAAAATAAAATGGAAATAAGGCTTTGTAGCAATGTCATAGATAGATAGATGTCCATTTCGTAGATGGATACTTGCAGGTGCTTCCCAATTGCTAGTATATGAATGACTGCTCATAGGGCAGAGGATAGTTCCAGTCAGAGTTACAGTTTGTTTTAAGTTTGCTCATGACTATGTTCTCTGCAGAGGTCTGGCCAGAAATACTTTTCTTCTACATTCAAATGATTTGCTTAAGTTGAAATAGATCAGAAGCAGGTGGTTTGCTGTCTGTACCAGCAGGAGGAACTAATAGACTGAGTGGGTGTGTTCTCAGAACCTATTTGTAGGTGTTTGACATTCAACTAGTCTCTCCGAGAGGTGGAAATAGCTGTCTCTGGTTTTATTGGAACAAGATTATTACTAAGTCTACTGTCTACTTCTGCCTTTAATTCTGTTAAGCTATTCTGAATCTCTTCCAATTATTTATATCCATATTTTTTGTGTGTTTGCTGGCATTTGCATGACGATGGTCTTAGAATTTCTGTCCCACTATAACATCTGGTTTAGTTGCCTGATATGCTAAGGTATGAAGACCTGGTGATAATATTTTATACTGCTGGCTATTACAAAACTCTTTTTATTTATTTAATTAGAAATTTTATATTGCTGCCTATCCACACATGGCAACTCAAGGCATAAAAACAAAGAAATAAAAATAATAAAATAATAATCCCCATCCCCCCCACTCCAATGACAACACACATTCACTCTAATGATTTAATGGGCTCCATCCCACTCTGGGTGCCCACTGGCAGAACCACATCTCCAGGGCCATCTGAAAGAGAGTTAGAGTGGGAGCCAGTCTAATCTCCAGTGGGGATGATGTTCCAGAGAGAGGGAGCCACCATGAAGAAGGTCCTTCTTCTGGGTCCCACCAGATGTATCTCCTTATGGGATGGGACCCGCAATATTTCCTGCCTCCCCGCTCTAGTGGGTTGGGTAGATGTGACAAGTAAGAGACAGTCCCTCAGATAACCTGGTCCCAAGCCCTGAAGGGCTTTAAAGGTGACACCCAGCACCTTGAATTGCACTTGGAAACACATGGGCAACTAATGCAGTTCCTGCAGCAGGGATGATACATGTGCACACCAATTTGTGAAACACTCATATTACTGTATATGAGGTGAGACCCATGGGTAGGAAATTAACTATGAAAAAGTCAATCCCCGTAGTAAGTAGCAAATCAAAACCGAGTCAACTTTAAATAAAAATAAGATAAAAATGAATGTAGACGTTTGACCATCCATCATAATAAACACAATTATGTGATAGCCAGATAGATTAATAAATCTGAGATCTGCCCCAATGATATAAAGACTGAAGGGAGGAAGTTTGTTTTTTAAAAAAAGTTAAAATGAGGGAAATTGGCATTTCAAATAGGAACTGGAAAAATGCTTTTATAAAGCCTTTTTTTCAAAAAGGAATAAAAACAGTTTTAAAAACATCATTAAAAAAACACTACCAATTTTTTTTTCTGTAAATTGCCTAAATGAAAAACAATGACATTGGTGATAATAAGAGTCCTATATTTGATTGGTCTATAAATAAGCAACCCTCAGGATTTGATGCTGAAAAGGAATTTCAGTTGTTGCAAAACAGAGCACCTACAACAGAGTCCTTCGGGAATTGGGCGGCATAAAAATGTAATAAATAAATAAATAAATAAATAAATAAATAAATAAATAAA
>JANHGC010006259.1:454341-465778 GCA_027560395.1 Boaedon fuliginosus | reverse complement strand
AACTAGGAATCTCCCCAAGCTCCCTCTGGAACCCAATTGGGTCCATTAGGCGCCTGGGGCGGAACCACCTAGTCGGTTCCGCCTCCCTCATCTCTGTATAGAGCACATACAAACAAACACTTTTGTTTGATAGATATAGATGTTACACTTCATGGAGGTTTATTTCTTGTTTTATGCAAGCATTACACAAGGGAGGGAGAAATTTTCCATTAATATCACATCTTGAGTATCTGTTGCCACATTGGACTTTCCACTCTGAAACTTAAGATCTGACCAGTTTACGTAAATAGAATGAAGTAAAAAGCCATTTCTAGACTGTGCCAACAGTCTAGAGATGGCATGTTATATGTTTGAATATTTTTCATTTGGTAGGGATTGAATTCATTGTGTCTCACAAATTGTAGCACTTCAAAGGCCCGTGTAAAAAGACTTTTCTCTGGCCCTTAAAATACTCTAATGAAGGCATTGTGCCAACTTAATTTTAATGTTATGCATTTCTATTCAAGCTATGTACATTCTATTACATAACAGCACATTTTTTCTGACCATAAAAAAAGTGTTCTTGACTAGACTACTTCGATGGGCTGATAAAACTGCATCTATTTTTCTCATCTTCTTCAAACCAGATTATTCAGTTAGCTAAGAATTGCTAAAATAATGTCCTCTACAATAATGTGTACATGTCTGTATTTTCCTCAGGCCTGTACATACTGTATCTGTGACTATGGATATATTTTCCCCTTAAAACATAACTTTCTGTGCATCTTCTAAATAATGAATTTCACTGAAAAATTCTGCAAATTATGGTTTTGGCACACAAATAAATAAAAAACTAGATCATTTTTGGGGGGGGGGTCTGAGAGCAAAAACAAGCAAACAACTACTGTAAATATACGATTAAATATAGTAAAAGAATAAAGTAATTGGAAGAAAATCTTGAGACAATTACCAGGTAATAATCAATCAACTTAATGATTTGTACATATGTTCAGAGGTATAGGCTGGCCAATTTCTTATGAAAATGCAGGCCAAATGATTTTCCTCCCCATTTCCAATAAACGTTTTCCAAAGGATAATCCTGTTGTTTTCAAAATAAATTGTCAATAAATTGTCTCCTAGTCAATCCTTATCTCGTTAACAGATTATCTGTCTTTTAAGGGGAAAAAATGCACACCAAAAAGCAGATAAACAGGAGAGTGGTATACAAAGCAGGTGATATCTTGTACATTTACACCAATAATAAAGGATGTCTGGCTGTACAATAAAATCATACTTGAAAGTATATCCATTATAAGTCAGCTTCATGCCCAGATCTGATAGTACAAGGAAACTTACATAACTATAATGTACAGAATATTTGCTATGGATGTTTCAGTTCATATCGAGCAAAACTTCCTTCTGGATTAGAATCACCACTTCTAGGCTGAATTTATTACTATTTTGCTCAGTTTGCCATTTTTTTCTGCAACAGTGCAAAACTGATAGCCAAATGGTTTCCATTTTAGTCATCTGCTTATTCAAAGACACTTTTTTTCTCACCTTGACTCTTTAATTATGGTCTAATTATTACATCTTAGTAGGATCACACTCACTACATGAATTCTTCAGGGTGAAACATTTTTCATTATAGAGCTCCTCAGTATAATGTTGGATTATCTCATTCTGCTATTTTGTTTCAGATGTAGGACTAGATATTACTATCATAAATTATTCTTCAGCATTTGTACTCTCACGATTCAGTGTTTGAAATACCAGGAGGGGAAAAGGATCGAATATATCAAACTTGTTCTCCTCATTATCAAAATAAGGTAAGAAAAGAGGACTTCACCCTGTAGAAATCACTTCGACCTACATATCTTTATAGGGTAGCAAGCAATAAGGAAGAAGTGGATGTACATAGTATTTGGTTCCAGACAGATGGCCAAATGAATTTCTTTCTCTCATTTATCTATATCAGAAGTTTTGTACACAAATAAAAGGAATACATTCTGTCCCACACACTCCATTTTTCCCCCACTACAGCTTGAGATAAATTCTCATCATCACACCATACGAAAGTTCCTTTTTATTCTTTGTGTATGGAACTTTCTCACAGTTTTTTAATAGAAAAACCCTCCTTCCCAATTTATACATGGGATTTGCAACTTTGGGAAGTTAGGTATCACTGCGGTTTCCCCAATCTTCTCTTCAGTCGAGACGTTCCTTTTCACCCTCCCTTCCTTACTGTGGGAGGTGCAGCATGAAACTCACACACACCGCACGCGCGTGGATGCACAGATTAAAAACCCTGCTGCAACATTTGTGTGCTAACAACTCGACTTTTCACAGCCATTCAGGGAAGATATAGGTACACCACCAAACATTTGGTGATTTCTGTTCTGTCTAAAATCGGCTGATGGAAATAATGGCTTCTGTTGTGTTCTTTTTATTAGAGCACAGACCTATACACTCCATAGAAAACAAAGCAGTGTGTCTTATGTGGGTGCTAGTTAAATTACCTTTATGGATACAGTGCAGCCAGGCTTAGTACAGCCTGGCATGCAGCACTGTAGAGATAAGAAATTGCTTAGTGCATATTTTTCTAAAAGTAATATGCATGCTTGTCTTGCTATTGCTTCATCTGTATCTGAATGTGAAGTTGCCTGGCACTTGCTTTGCAACTAATGACCTTGTATGTAATTTGAGTCGCTTTGTTTCTGCAAAGTAGATATGGCCTAAATATGGCAGTGGGAAGGGGGGGGGTCTTTCACCTTGGGACTGTTGCTAATGTGTCCTTTGTAGGGCTGCTCAGGCTTTGCAGACCCACACAAATAATCTGTTTGGAGACTGAGTTTTAGGTTTGTGTTCATGACCGAGTAGATGAATGATCAAGGATGAACTTTGCTATAAAACAGCTGAGAAGGAAGGAGGAGGGAAGGAGCTGTGATATTCATTCTCTCCAACAAATTATATTAATTAAATTGTGCCTCTTGCTGAATTTCGTGATACATTTCCCAGAGACATTTACTACATTTCTGGTTCCTCACTCTGTCAGGCACTTCGTGAGAAATTGATGGGAGGATGGTATTTCATCTCAATAAAAAATAGTAACAGTAATCCACCCCATTTAAGTGTTTGTTTACACTGCATTCCTGTTCGTGCATTTTAAATCAACGTCTAAAATGCGCAGGGATATTAGAGCCTGATGTATGGTGCTATCATATCACATCTTTTACAAGATGTCACGAAGGAAAAGGAGTCGATATAGAGATAATGGAGCTGCACATCTCCAATCAAGTAGCTTAAATTTAAACATATGATGTCATCATACCAGGGCTCACATATGTACAATCAGAAACAGCTCTAAGCATGTTTCATAATAGATAATAGATGAGTTGTCTGAAGACCAACCCATAGAAAGACAATGTGGTTGATTAAAACAGTGTTTTCATTTTGTAATATTTTGTGCGACTAGACAAGTTGAATTGAATAGACCCAGAACTCTCAAGCATTAGACAAATCAATGTTGTACATCCCCCTCCTTCCCTCCTGCCTCCTATTTATGTATTTAATCTGTGGAGTGGGTAAATTCACTCACAAATGGGTATATCCAGCTATGCTTTTATCCCGATAACCAGTTTTGTGGACTGTATTTGGTTCTTTAATAGCTTTTGGAAAGTTGGCTTTTCCTCCCGGAAATAGAATTTCCTATTATGTTTAATCTTTAAATACTAAAACCGAGTTTTCTGTTGCACCCATTGAAGACTGGCATATTCCGTTTTCCAACTTGAATTTGATTTCCAATCTATAGGTTTTATACATCTCCCCATTCCCCTAAATATCTTTTAACTTGTTAGTTTGTGTTATCAGGAAATAGATTGCATACAATTCATAGTTCCTTTTGTTAACTTTGGGGTATAATTTGTCAGCCTAGCAAAATAAAACCAGTAGGATATGTGATTGCCATAAGAGGCACAGATTCTTTTCATAGCACACAATCTTAGGAAAGCAAATTGCAGAAGATAATTGTTGTGTTTTAATTAAAGTGTTATTAGAAGTGCTTTCACTTCAGAAACGATTATCAAATGAGATCTTACCATTTTTTACTGATTTTATAATGTATGTTTATGTGTGTGTTTGTTACTATCTATTTACATATTGAACGTTTTTAGCATTAGGCTGAAGTTTAATGAGGTGGAGCTCCCCTTTAACATTTGTAAGAAAAGACTGAATCTTTCCTTACTAAGCCTTAATGTTATTTCAGTTCTGTCTTAATATATTCTATAAAACTCTCTCTTGTGGTATATAAACAATAGTTTATGACTTGGTGTTTTTTGGTGAACCAACCAGTCCTGAGTTATTCAATAAATTATGATTAAATAAACTTCAGTGTAATGCAGAGGGCAAATGCAGCCACTGTATGTCTCTGCCTTTGTGTGTGTGTAAAACTGACTTGGGAAATATATTTAATGAAATGGGTATTATGAGATTTATATATGTGATAATAATTTTGAAATATGAAAAATGTATGAGATGGCATATATTTTAATAAACAAAAACTATCATTCATTGCTGAAAAATAGCTATTTTTCCATTCATTTCCTCATACAGTAAAAGGACTGAGTCAAAATAGCCTAACAACGGCATTTTTAATTCACAGAAACCATCATTACAATGCCTCTCCCTGTAATAAATCCACCTTATCAATTATTAGTAGAACTCTGATTTTAATCACCATAATGAAAGTTGGATGTTTAGGTTCTCATGAAAAAAAAAAGGGAGGTTGGGTTTTAAAATCACGGGATTTTAAAATTGATATACTTACATTTGGTTTAATACTAAATTTACACATCCCCCCATTTATTTTTCTATGCATTTATTTATAAGACATATATGACTGCCCACCTTATGAATCATAATTCTGAGCAGCTTACAGCAACAGTAAAAATATAACCAATATTCTAAAAAAATTAAAAAGAAATAGAAGAGTACATTGGGCAGCTAACACATTCAAATAAATAATAAGAAGAACTCTTGGCACCCTAAAGAAACAGTCCAAAAACCACAATAATAGTGCTTCAGCCTTCCCCAAGCCCAAAGGCTGGAGGAAAACCCAGTTTTTTAAGGCATTTGGGATGGCTAAAAAAGATGGGGTTCTGCTGAATTTCAAGGTCTCAAGATTGACATCAGCCCTTCAACGTAAATATCCAAAAATCAGACGGCTGTCAAACAGCCCATCCAATTTCCACACAGGGCTAGTCGTCTTGTCGTTGTTTCCGGGATCACGCTTTCCAATCTTATATCGCGGTATTATCCAATTAGCATCTCTTGCTCCAACACCCACTCCGTGTGGTTCTTTAGCACTCAATCCTGCACTCGTTTTTCCCAGCTTGTTCCACCTTGGTGGTTTTTGCCTTCAAGCCAGCCATCGGCTACGAGGAGTAAATCCGCCATGGAGAGGGAAATATTAGTTTCCCTCAACCCACTCGGTAGTTCCTCTTTGCTTCGCCCTCCCTCCAGGAGGACTTTGAACCCTACAGGGGCCTTCGGGCTGGTAGTTCTAGGACAAAACCCGTGGGGCTTACTAAAGATAAAATTAATTTTCTGAAATGCTTTTATAAGTCTTTTAATATGAATCTCCCTTCCTGATTCAGTACATTTAGTTTGCAGTCTCACCCCCACCATGCATGCATCGTGAAGGAATAAATCTTCAAAAACAAGTTTGCTCATGCTTCCCACAGATCCTCGAACTTCACAGATACCAGAGAGCAAGGCTGGAATTTTGAAAAGGTCAATTCCTTTTCTACAAAGGAGAAAACACATTGCACCAAAATTTAGCTGGATGCTGACCAGGGCCCTCAACCGACGATGAGTTGAAGGCATAAGCTCTTCTGGTCCTACAACTTAATTACTCCCATATTGTCAGATATTTAGGTTAAGTCATCTTTGAAGGGAATTTTTTTTTGCAGTTTTTGTTTCCCTTTTTATATACTGACAATTGATGGCTTTTAATGATGAGAACAAGTTAGCATGAGTGAAATGGGGTTGACTGTGCTTGGTATACAATTCCATTGGCCTGAATAATACATTATTAGAGAGCAGTGAACATTATGTGACTCCCGGCTCTTCTGGTCTTCCCAAGATCTGCTTAGCTTTTTTTTTTTTTTGGCCTTTCCCCCCAAAACTCGATTTTGGCACTTTGTAGGGACAACCAAAAGACTATTGTGCCAGCGTTTATGTCCTACTTTTGCATTGAGAACTTTACTTGGAACAGCTATGATAACATATTTAATGCCATCAGACACCATTTCACTACCCCAGATCTTTGGGAAAGACTCAGTAGGTGGGTAAAAATGCCAAATCCAGTCTAAACATCTGGATGTCTGTCCAATGATAATAAAAAGCAGTGCAGGTTTGTCTGGAAATAAATTGGAAACATTATGTGGAAGAGTTAGCCTTTTCCTTTGTATTAGGGATGAGCAACTTTTGAAGGCCAAACATATCTTGACATTTTGGGGACAGCCAAGGCTGGGGTGGTATAGCACGTATGCACAAGAACAATTTTTTTTAGGCTTGGGGAAAGAGTTTATTTATTTATTTATTTGTTATTTATTAGATTTATACCCCGCCTCTCTTCCCTGGTCAAGGGCAACTCGAGGCAGCTTGAGTTTGTGTGAACTTTATCAGTGTTTGCTTGTTGCCAGTTTTCAATCATTGTGGAGGACTGCTAAAAAGAGATGATAAGGCCATAAGAGTCAAGCTCCTATCCATATCTTAAATCATTTTCCTGCTAAAATTACATATTGTGAAATTATTATTGGACTTGGCTCACAGCCAAGAAGCATGATTATGTTTAGTGCTCAGCCAAGCTATTTGTTCCTCTTTAGGTTTGATGCTTGTAAAGGCTGAGAAAAGTGAAACATTTTATTTTTTAAAAAAAATTGCTTGGTTAATGTGGCATGGTTGTCTGATTATTGCAGGGCCAGAAATCAGATGACAATCACTTATCTAGGTGTCACTGTGGGCTTAAAAGGTAAAGGTAAAGGTTCCCCTCGCACATATGGGCTAGTTGTTCCCGACTCTAGGGGGCGGTGCTCATCTCCATTTCAAAGCTGAAGAGCCAGCGCTGTCCAAAGATGTCTCTGTGGTCATGTGGCTGGCATGACTAAATGCCGAAGGGGCATGGAACGCTGTTACCTTCCCACCAAAAGTGGCCCCAATTTTTCTACTTGCATTTTTACATGCTTTCGAACTGCTAGCTTGGCAGAAGCTGGGACAAGTAATGGGAGCTCACTCCATTATGTGGCGCTAGGGATTCGAACCACCGAACTGCCATCCTTTCTGATTGACAAGCTCAGCATCTTAGCCACTGAGCCACTGTGTCCCTCACTGTGGGTTTAGGTGATCATATTTATAGGAAGAAAAAAGAAATACTCTCTGCAACTATGAGTATCAACAATGGGGGGTTTGGAGAGATGAAGGTGATTTTTGAAGTAAAGAAACCACAAAATAATAAGCAAATGCCCCCTGTATTCCTTAGGTGATAAATTTAAAAATCTCATTATTACAAATAGCAGGATTCAAACCTATCAGCCTTGCAGAGTGCTGGGAAGGCCTGAATTTTCATCCAAGTCCTGAGCCCAGCAAATGTAAATGTTGAGTTGGTGGTGTCTTGTGGTACTGTGATGGGGATGTGTGATCTTGTTGTGTGGGTTTGTGGATTCTATTTATTCTAATATAAGCTTTAAGCTTTTGGTTTAAAATTTTTAGTTTTCTAAATAAAATAAACAAGCAAATATGTTTTTCATTAAATTACATAGGAATTAAAGAAGAGGTCTTTTTTAAAAAAAAAAGAAGAAAAAAACCAATGGAGGATAGATTTAATCCCCTCTTTATTGTGGCTGCAGCCCTGCTTCACATACTGCTTCCAATATTTTTTTACTTTATAATTAGTGGGACATAACAATTTAAAGGTATTTTGAAATGCGTGTATTTAACACCTATTTGAAATTCATGTATTTGGTATTGTAGCTGTTTCTCAAGAGAAACAAAAGTCAATGTCTTTTAACATATATCAGATCTGTTGAATTGGTTATCATGAAATGCATTTAATGCATTTAATAACATTACTTTTATGCATTTCTTTGTTAAATTAATATGCCAACCACCTCACTATCAAGTGAGTCTACACAGCTGGTGACACAATTTCAAATGACTTATTTGAAATGCTGTACAACATAGGAGGAGAAAAGGCAAGAAAAATACAAGGTTACAACGTATGCCCCAACATAAATGAGGCTAATTCTGCCGACTGCCAACAGTTTCATCCTGACCAGCTCAAGGTCGATTCAGCCTTCCAGCCTTCTGAGGTTGGTAAAGTGGGGGCCCAGATTGTTTGGGAGCAACATGCTGACTCTGTAAACCACTTAGAGAGCGCTGTAAAGCATTATGAAGCTGTATATAAGTCTAAGCGCTATTACTAACCTGAATTTTTACACCCAAGATTTAGTATCCCTTTCCTATATTCATGTCTCTGTTAAGAGAATTGATCTGTTCATTTAAATCTTAGGATTCAGAGTATGGGGTAGTGCTTAAATTTACAAAAATAAACATAAGAGTATATATAAACACTGAAGACATTAGAGAAAGTCATACAATAGATTTTCCCGTGGAACAATTGTTTGGAAAAAGTGTTTCACCTAGACCAATTACAACCAAAATTAAGGTTACATTAGAAGAAGACAACACAACCAACCACAAAATATTTTGCAGACAATTTTCTGGAAATTTGTAAATAGTGGAAGCAAACAGCCCTTACAATCAAGAAGTTAAATAATTCAGAAGAAAAAAAATGGTAGATTTGTTCATCAGAAGATTTGTATTGTTTCAAAATGAGTCATAGATCATACTCCACGAAGTTATTGCCTAAAGTTTTAAAGTTTGAGGATGAAAACTGTATGCAATTTCTGTCACTCCTTCAAATAATACAGAATATTGGCACTGAATTTCTTTAATATAGTGAAATAATGCTGTCATTTCTAAGACATTTTCTCTCCTCAGTTGGAGAGAAATAAAAGATTTGATTTTAAAATGGACAATGCGGGAAAGCAACCTAATGAAAAAAGGACTCATCCTGTTCTAATAAACTTCAGCTCCTTACTGTTTTTTAAGCCATACATTCCAGCACTGAAATATTGAGGACCTCATAAATTAAGATAATACATACAGCTTGCAGAAAATCTTCAAGATGAGTTCTTTATTAGTAGCAAGATTGAATCAGTCAGGGACCTTAATGATGTGGCCTATAATTTGAATCCACTGAAAATTGCTTGGAAGCACCCAAGAGAGCAGAGATCAATCTTGACTTATGACTTCTTGAAATAATACCTCTTGTAATATATTCTTAATTCTAACGTTACTTTTCTACATAAGAGGTGCTTAGAGAGCATAATTTGTAATCTGCTTGCTTGTAACGAAGAGGATCTCTGCCCCCCCCCTTCATTTATTTTTCAAACAAATCACAATCTCTCTGGATCATCATCTTCATGACTTCCCTTGATCGTTGGAATCATTGACCATGTGCCTTGGATTCCTTTTCTCTTTCTCTCTAGTCCCAAACTCCTCTGGCTGCTTTTAGCTAAACAATTTTATCTCTACCAAATCTGCAAGAAGCTTTGTCCATTGGCCCAAAGTCTTGTACCTGCGTTGCATCTGTAGGAAGAGAAATCTCAGCAGAGCAAAGTTGCCGCAAGAAGAAAACTGTTTCCACTTTTCTGTTCATTTATTTATGCCTGAATCACTTCTTTTTTTTCCCTCCAGCTTGTCTCCTGATTACAACTGTTTTTGCTTAAACTCTCGTCTTCTCCTTATTTTTTTTTCCTACGCTCCTCTCTTTGTCCTTAGGTATTTTTCTAACCTTCCTAACCTTTTTTTAGCCCAGAGATGAACCCTGAGTTCTAGTCTCAGTCATGAAAGCCAGCTGGGTGACCTTGGACCACGCACACATTCTCTCTCAGCTGAACTCATCTCACAAGGTTATTGCTTGGGGAAAATAGGAGGAAGGTGCGTTGGATGTGTTTGCTGCTTTGAGTTATTTATGAAAATAATAAAGGTGGGATATAAATAAGTAAATTAAAAAATGTGCGTCATTTCAGATGCTGCTGCATTACTACGTCTAGCATTCTTCATAATTGGCCGCACTGATGGGGGTTGCTGGAAATGATAGGTAAGCCCTAAATGAAATTTGTCATGAGAATTGGGTGGAGAAAGTTGTCATCATGAGAAATATAATGAATTTAAGCAAACACAAGTTGTCAGCAGTTTTGAGTAGTTTCAATATCATGAGGGGACATGATAGCCATCTTCAAATATCTGAAAGGCGGTTCCATTATAAAGAGTTTGGACTTATGTCTGTGGGGATTCTCAGTCATCCAGGTCATGGTTGTCCCAAAGATACTTTTTTTAAAAAGTAACTGGACTTCCTTTGTTTTTCCTTGAAGACCTTTTTTTTTCTCACCCAAGAAGCTTCTTCAGTTCATCTGAAGAATGGAAGAAGGTTCTTGGGTGAAAAGCGAAACATCTTCGAAGAAAAACAAAGGACGTCCAGTTGCCTTTTTAAAAACATCTTTGGGAGTTTGGATTTACGGTGGGTGGGATTAGAACTAAAAGGATGAAACTTCAAAGATACAGGTACAAATTAGATATCAGGAAGAACCTTTTTGACAGTTAAGTCAATAAAACAGATTGTGTCTGTCTGTCTGTCTGTCTGTCTGTCTGTCTGTCTGTCTATCTATCTATCCAGTGCTTTTTTTCTAAAAAAAAAGGTACTGGAACTCCTATTGATGTCCAGCAGCCATGTGACTGTGTGGGCGTGGCTTGTTGGCCATGTGACTGTGTGGGCGTGGCTTGTTGGCCATGTGACTGTGTGGGCGTGGCCAACTCAACATCATTTCTTTGCCCTAATTACTGTTTTAAGGACTAACTGGCAGACTTTCCAAAAAACAGTGGGCACGATCCTAGTTCCCCCTAGGAGGATTCCCCCATCCGGACCTTTTGCAATCCCCCAAAGGGTCGAAGGAAACCAGATTCTATACAACTCTGAACCCTTAAGGCAAACCAAAAACAAGTGGTCCTCACTTAATGGCTGATTGCTTAGCATTTGCTCTAATTTACAACTGACCTTCCAAGAACAACTTGACCTGTTTCTGGAATTTTGACAGCCACACACACACACACACACACATTCACACAGACACTTATGACCAGTTACAACATCTCAGTCATGCGACTGAGGTTTCTTATGTTTTTTGCCAGTTTCCAACAATTCTTTCTGATTTCCAGTTAAATGGGGAAAATGAACTTGTTTAACAACCACAGTATTCGCTTAATGACCACAAGGTTCACTTAATGACCATGGTGTTTGCCTAACCCAGTGGTCTGCAACCTTAAACATTCAAAG
>JANHGC010006259.1:382393-394619 GCA_027560395.1 Boaedon fuliginosus | reverse complement strand
TCCTTCCTTCCTTCCTTCCTTCCTTCCTTCCTTCCTTCCTTCCTTCCTTCCTTCCTTCCTTCCTTCCTTCCTTGTTTACCTTGATAAGGATCAAATTCCATCTAATTTCTCCCTTTATCCTCTTGTTTCCTTTAAACAATAAGCCTTAAACAGAAGGCTCCTTTTGCCTTGCTAGTGGAACAAAGCATTATACAGCATTTCACTGTCAAAGGACACATCCAGGATAAATATATGTGAAGAGCACCTCACTGAAGCCTGGAGGACCACTTAACAGACTACGGTTTCCTGTTTCCAATTGCTTAGATTTGGAAATTCAATAAGGCTGAGCTGACCCAACTCTCTTAGGCCCTTCCAAGCTTCAAAAAAATTGCAGGAACCCATGTGTAGAACCCGGCTACAGAATCCATGATTGTATGATTGCTTTTTACAAATAGTTCTGTAACTCACACACACACACATGCACGTCTCTCAGAGAAGAATGTACAGTGTGTGGTACTGTTCTGAGACTTCCATGCTGGGGGTGATGGGGAGGGGGAATTCAGTTACTAATTGCTGCCTTCAGGATAGTAGCCTTCATAATTTCCATGTCGTTGAAAGCTGTACCTCAAGAAGAAAAAAAAGAACAAAAAGAACAATATGATTAAGACTTTACGCAGTTGCCAGAGGACAACATTTTAATAATTATGTTTAGTCTCCAGCAGGGATGCTACAAGTGCTCAATCAGGAGGGGGAAAGAATCCTTTTACAAATCTCTGATAAAATATGCTAACTAGAAATGTAAAAAGAAAGCTTGTGGCTAAGCATGGGTACAAGCCTCCGTATAATTCTTGCAGCCTCCGGAACTTAGCTCCCCTATACTAGGAGATGTAACAAGCACTGTAAGCTGTTACTTAGGCTTATCTCCTCCCACATAGGAATTTGGCTTTCTGCTAGAAAAACAAACCCAACAGCTCTAGGATTCCGGACATGATTACATCACGGCCCAGCCATGGTAGCTTTTCACTTCCAAAAGTGAAAAAAATATTTTCAAAAATTATGGTTTCCATTTCCTGAAAGTTTTCCAACACATTCTTAAAAGGCACTGCCTAAAGCATCAAGAGATGCAAATATCCTCCTCTAAAACCAATATGCACACATATGTTTATTTATGTGATTGGACCTTTATCAAAACTTATTTCCCCCCACCTTCCTGTTTGAAGGCTCCCCCACCAACTTGGTAACTTAAGTTACACGAATTTATTCTTCCTGTAACTATTTTAGATAATTTATATGACTGTTTCTTGGTCTTTAGAACTTCTACGAGAGTTGAAGGTGAAATAATGCTGCCCATCCATTCCCTTAAATAAAATGGAGATATTGCATTTAATTCTTTGCATTTCATCGCAATTCACTACAGAATTTTTCAGCAATGGACAAGCTTTTTAAAGCCATCACAAAAGAATGCCACCCTCTGTATCTTTAACAAGGTCCAGACATTCCTATCCATCACTGCCATCTCTTCATTTGAATCAAACAGATACCCAGAAAGTATTCCTTCAATTGTCCCAAAGGTGCTTTTTCAAGAGGCAACTGGACTTTCTTGTTTTTCCTTGAAGATGTTTCACTTTTCATCCAAGAAGTTTTTTCAGCTCTGAGCTGAAGCAAAAAAAAAAAAATTAATTCTGATGTTTCTGTTTGCAATTCTGAAGCTTTGGGAAATGTGGATAGGACATTTAGCATGGTAGATTCTTGACTCAATCAGCTTTTGGCTGTTGGATACAAACCAGTCTCTCCATCCATCCCGCAGATGTTCAGCTGCCATAATGCCTTGGCAGTGTTGTGTCTCCTCCATCATAACAAGGGTTTGCATCTCCTCCTCCTAAATTGCAGCCATTCCTAGATTGGGAGGCCCTGCTCGCTATCACTCATGCAGTGCACTCTACACAGGGCTGTCCTTGAAGACCACTTGGAAAATTGGTTCAGATTGTGGTACCATATACAGTTTTGGGCCACCCACAATTTATCTACGTTAGACCTAAGATATGTGAGCTAAACTGGTCCGTTTCCAGGTGAAATTCAAAGCAATAGTTAACACTTTTAAAGCTCTGTATAACGTGGGGGTCAGGTTATCTATGGGACCACATCTCCCTGAGGTTATTTACTCATCCATATAAATTGGATAGGGTGGATTTCCTCTAGATTCCCTCTTAAATGTCTTCTGGAGCCTTTTCCATAGACCTGCCTCTGGGGAGAACAGCTCTTCCCACATCAGTGAGGTCCTCCTTGCCTTTTTGGATGGCCACAAAGGCTGGGTTTTCCTCTCAGTGCTCAGTTAGGAGGGAAAGTGAACACAGCATTTGTGGTTTAGTGATAGCAATCCCCGATCGATTTAGAGGGTTGCACAATTTTGTTTGACTGAAATGTACATACATTATTCAGATGAACTTTCCTTCTTAGGGAATATACATAGGAATTAGGGATTTCTCACTCTATTCCCCAGCTCTGTGTGTTGACTCACTAGGGACATCTTGGAAGGTTGGTTATTTTAACACAACAGCCACCCTGCTTCACTCAAGAGCTTGCTTTCCCCTATGTGATATTCACAAGACCAGACTCAGTAGCAGGAAGAAACTGAAATGCTGCAAAATACCATCGTTTGATCTACCCCTCCTCAGAAGATGCAAACACTTCTGAAATTTGTTAGTTCAAACTTTTCAGCAGAGTTTTTAGTTTTTCTGACAGTATAATAGGAAATTGGCATGAAGAATGAGAGCAACCTTTTCCAAAGATGCATGATTTGATTTACAGGCTTCACCAAAGATGAAGATACACTCTGAAGAATTTTGGCATTTTTTGGGGGGAGGGGACACATTAAATTTGGTGTATCCCAGAATTCCTTTTAATAATATTTTTATGGCTGCTATTTTATACTCACTTACATAACAAAGCACAGATTAACCAGTTTTGTTACTGTATAAATCATTATACGCCTGGAATCTGATGAAGCAAGCCATGATCTACAAAGCCTTATGCAATAATGAATGTATGATCTGTGAAGATTTGGTTAAAATTGGGGTTTTTAATATCACGTTAAAATAATTCCTGGTATCTAGCAGACTAAAATATTACCCAGTAGAATTTTCTGAATATTTGTACATAATAAAGCATACATGGAATTGTTCGTTTATTATTTTTCCCCTGATATTGTAGTTTGATATATGCATTTATCCTTTCCAACATGGGGAAAGCATTCAACCACATCACCTTCCTATTTCACGTCCTGGATTGAGCAACCCAGATGCAGAGATTTATGAATTCATCTTTAGGCAGGCTCATCTCCCATTGTCATTGAAAACTGTGCCTCTTGAATAGCCTGGGCTACACTTCTGTGATTCCTTATTTCTGTGATACTAAATATGAAATAATGTAATTGCAATTCACACTGAACTGAACCTTTCTCCTCCTTCTTGTTCTGTCATATGTGGGATAGAGAAAAATTAAAAGTCCAGCAAAAAAAGATGACAAAAAGTAAGAGATTTGGAAGAAATGTCACATTGTAGTGAGGCATGGAGGCTTGCCTTACAAGTTATCAAGGTCAGGAGTTCTCTCTTTCTCTCTCTCTCCCTCCCTCCCTCCTCCTCCTCCTCCCTCTCTTCTTTGAAAATATCTAGGGCTTTCTCATAGAAGTACAAGCATTTATCTGATAGCTTTGCAATTTTTCTGGAATGCCCATGTGAACAACTCTCTCTAGTGTAGTTATGTGGCCACTCCTTTGAGACTGTGTGGGAATTTTAAAAACTAAAAGATACCCTCTTGGATACCTAGGAACACTTGTGTCTTCTATTCTAGGCTAATGTAATTTTTATATATTGTTGGGATTTTACTGTCCAAAGTAGTAACCACATGTGTCCAGTAGATGGAGATTGGGAAATCTCCATACCTATGAGCGTAGGTGGGGCTTATATAAGTCCCTGTGCACCTGGTTTCCCTCGCTTTTTGTGCCATATGCTCATGATAGGCAGACATGCAGGCTTGCATGCTCCGCCATTATACCTTGCTGTAATCATTTCGCCATATCTATCTCTATAGGCAATAAATGTTTATTTGTTTTGGATACAACTGCATCCTGCATCTGATTTTTGGTTAGGGAGCATCTCCTAGAACCGTCGATCCTCAAAAATAATTCTAACATATCGGTATCTATATCTGTTTCTGTATCTATGTCTATATCTTTATCTACATATGTACACCTACACCTACATCTATATCTATTAAATTTTGCCCATGAAAGAGGCAGAGAATAAATGTTTCACAAGGAATGAAGAGTTTCTCAAATAGGAGATAGGAGCTCTCCCAGCAATATTTTATTTATATATATATATATTTATTAGATTTGTACCCCGCCTCACTTCCCCGGCCAGGGAGAACTCGAGGCGGCTGTTTCAACTATATTGAAACTATTTGTCAGAGACATATCATTTATTTCACATAAAGAAGAATGGTAGTTGTTCTATTTTACCAAGATATTATAAGGACAAAATAGGATGATGACAATTACATACACTGTATTTCTGGAAGTCAGTAAAATAAATATTGTCTTTCAAAAATATGCATATTTAAGTTCTTCCTTTTTCTCTTTTTTTCCTTACTTGCTTGATTAGTTTACTGAGTTCCTTAGCTGAAACATACTTCAGTAACTACTTTCTCTTCAACATACATTACACATGTACATTTCTAATGTGAAGCACATTATTTTCCCCTGGTAAAGAATTTTTATGTTAGCACATGAGAAAAAGATAAAACAATCTAATCTCTCAAGGGGGCTGGGGATGGGGACAGGACAGTTGATGTTTTGAGAGTTTTAAAGGGGCAAAAAGCTCTTCTGCAATTTTCCATAAGTTTACAGGCCTTTGTGTTGTTTTGTTCCAGAAGGGAGGTTTTATATGCATGTTGAAAAGAGAGATTGATCAAGTGGACCCACAATCACCATCTCCCTATTTCCTAGCCAAGGGCTTCCTTCTTATGCCAAGACCACTTCTTCATATTTGTCAGAGCTTCACCCTGGGCTCAATAATAAATCTCTTCTCTAGGAATTCAAAGCCTCATTTGGGAATTACCAGCAGAGTCAAGGACAAAGCTCAGATAGATACATTGCAGTTATTGCCGGTATGAGAATGCTTAATAATTAAGGTCATCTTGATTGCAATACCAAGTAATAAAGTCCTTTACTTATAACAGCCCCAGGTTTTAAATTTTGTCTGTTCATTCCATTCTCAGCCTTAGATGTGGATAGCATCTCTGCTGTGTTGCAATCATGGCTTTCATACTCCCCCCTCACCCCCCCAGTTTTAGTCCTGACAAGGCTGGCTCTGAATCTCTGCAATGGGCTGTAAGAATAATCTTGGAGGTCAGAGGAAAACCTGAGGCTAGCTATTTTGATTTGGGGGTGGGTGGGATGGGGTGAGGTGCTCTTTTCTGTTGATCCCAACATGAAAGAAGAGAAAGGGATAATAATTAGTGGCTTTGATTAGTCGGGTAAAACTCCCTGTCATGACTATCACTATTAGTACAACCATTGATTTCTTCCTCCACAAGTGTTCAACTTTAATTTGCAAATCAGAATATTTTAATTTTTCTAGCCGTTTTTCTTCAATTCATGCATGACTTGGTATTGTAATATCAATGAACCAGGCTTTTTTCTTTTCCACAATAGTGATGTCAGGTGTGTTGTGGGCCAGTTGTTTGGATCTGAAGGTTCCACAGGATCCTGGCCTGTTCATTTTCAACAACTTTGTCAACTTGGTGTTCCCAGGGATTTCTGGCAAAGCTTCCAATGTATGATTTTGGCAACTCGATCATGATGTTGTAGATAATCAGTCTCTGAAATTTTGCTGTGGCCATTGATAAAGTGATCCAGTGTTTCATCTTTCTTGCTGCATAAGCAACATTTGCTGTTGTTACTGATATGTTGAATTTTTACTTTCATGAAATTAGTCTGCAAGGCTTGTTTTTGAGCAGAAAAATTGAACCCTTCAGTTTTTTTCAGCACCCCTGATCTCAACCATGTTAGCTGCCTTTTTCCTCCAATGTCTTTCAGGTATTGACTAGGGTCTATTGACTAAGACTAGGGTTCTGGTTTCTGAATATAAACAATTTGATAGCTGGGCCGGCTTCTTCTACTGCCAATTCTCCCTTGTTTGCCTTTTCTGTTTAATTTACTTCAGGCAAGGCTGTTGGCCCTAGTTACTCAACCAGAAGTCCATTTTTCACAAAATGTCCAGGAACTCCAACACCTAGTACTGCCGTTGTAACTCGGGTGATGACCAAACTGATATGTGTTTCTGTAAATTATGACTAAACAGCATTTTTGTCCAATCAAAACTAGCCAAGTTGAAATAGACAATAATTCAAACTGATGAATAATTGTTGGTGGAAGTTACCAGGCAGAATAATAGCAAGATTTTTCATCATATTTGCTTTTGGAACAATTCAGCCAAGCAATTCAATTCAAGGCAAGGCATCTAAATTCTGTTTCTAATGCCACAAGAGAGTGCATTCTGTCTAAAAACTTTTATTTCATGGTTGAATGATATAGCCCAATTATGGGCTATATCCTTTAGCAATGGGTTTTAGCGGGTTCTCTGCCTGGTTGCTGGGTGGGCATGGCCATGGTGGGCATGGCCTAGTCATCCTCCTGCACCACAGCGGGAGGAGGGGGGGCATTTCTGGAAGCTTTCCTCAATCCTCTGGGATGGCAGAAATGGCCTCCCCAGCCTCCAGAGGCCCTCCAGAGGCTGGAAACAGCCCTGTTTTTGGACTTCCGGTAGTTCTGGGAGGCCCGTTTTTCACACTCTCCAGGCTCCCGAAGCCCTCTGGAGGCCAGTAAGTGGGCCTGTTTTCAAACTTCTGGTACTTCTAGGAGGCCCATTTTTTGCCTTCCACAGGTTCCAGAGGCTTTTCTCAAGTCTCTGGGAGGGCAAAAACGACCTCCCCCGGGCTTAGAGGCCTTCTGGAGAGGGGAAACAGGCCCATTTCCAACCTTCCAGAGCCTTTGGGCAGCAGCCATCTCTGGAACAATGGTGGCAGAGTAATGGGTGGTGACAGCATCCCGAGTGGCAGCTGAGTCCTGGGTGGCAGCAGTGGTGGTCCCTGGAGCAGTGACAGTGGTCCCTGGAGCGGCAGCTCAATCCTGGGCGGCGGCAGTGGCAGTCTCCAGAACAGTGGCAGTGGTCCCCAAAGTGGCAGCTGAGTCCTGGGTGGGGTCAGTCTCCAGAACAGTGGGGGCAGCCATGGACGGTGGCAGAGTCAGAGCAGCGGCAGAGTCTGGAGCAATGGCAGCATTTATGGTGGCGGTCAGGCGGCAGTAGACCAGGTAGCTTCGACAGCAGAAGCTATGACCAAGCTGACTCCAGCGATTCCTGCAATGCCAGTGAAAATTTAGGCCCAGTTCGGTGAAGATGAGGACTTCGCTCCCGAGAGGGTAGCAAAGGTTTCTGACAGCCTCCAGAAGCTTCCGGAGGAACTTAAGGCCTGTGGAGCAAGGTCCAAGAGGAGAGCTCAGAGGAACATGTCCTCCTCCCCTGAGCACCGAAGAAAAATGATCCTAGCACATGCTCATTCCTCTGATGAAGATCAGACCCCTGTGGAGAAAAAGAGAACTTCTTTGAGGGCTGGATCAACATTTCAGCATTATAGTTCTTCTCTACAGACTGGCGGTGGCAGGCAGCACTCAGCCCGTTTTTTGGTCCATTTTTCAGCCTGTTTTTTGCCCAAGTTTTTGCCCAGTTTTCAGCCTGTTTTCAGCTGGCAGAGTGCTGCAGGAGGCCATGAATGGTGAAAACAAGGTGCAAGGGGACACACGTAGCCCGTTTTAGCCACCAGAGGCATGGCGGGCCAGTCCTTTGATATTTCCAGGCTGGCCCCACAGGCCATATTTAAGCTCCCCTGATCTAGAATCATAGGCCTGGAAGGGACCTTGAAGGTCTTCAAATCAAACACTTATATTGAGGGCAATTGATTCTACACTTTATGCATCCATCTCAGATTACGTGACCACTCAGCAGGTATGAAGGATAACCTACTCACGATTCGCTGGGCTGGAGGCTCTGGTCTCCAGTGATGATCTCCAGAGCAGTGGCTGAATCCTGGGCGTTGGCAGCGGTGGTCCCCAGAACAGCAGCAGTGGTCCCCAGACTGGTGGCTAAGTCCTTGGCTGTAGCTGCGGTGGTCTCTGGAACAGTGGCGGTGGAGCTGTGGGTGAGGGCAGTCCGGAGTGGCAGCGGCATTTGCGGCAGTGGAAAGGGGGCATCAGCGGTCTCTGGAACAGTGGCAGCAGAGCCTTGGGCGGTGGCAGAGTCCAAATTGGCACTATTAGCGGCAGCGGCAAGATGGCAGCAGCGGTCTCCGGAACAGTGGCAGCACAGCCTTGGGTGGCGGCAGAGTCCGGAGTGGCACTGGCATTTGTGGTAACAGCAAGGTGGCTGTGGACTGGGAAGCCCCAACAGCAGCACCTATGACCCGACCTACTCCATCAATTCCAATTTTAAGAGGGAATGCTCCCAAAAGACCAACTCTAAGAAGGGGGTCCCTAAGGATAAGGGAAAACATAAAAAGAAAGGTGGCAATGATAAGGGGGACGAAAAAGGGTATGTTGTGTGTGGTGTCTCACTTAGCAATGGGGCAACTCACACTTGTGATGGTGACAATTTTTGCTTGTTGGACTTGGGAGTGAGTTCCCACATTTGTCCAAGGTTTGAAACCTTTAAGAAACATCATGCCTGTAAGTCCTCAGTTAGTGTTGCCACTGGGAAGAAAGCTAAGGAGATTGGGGGTGGGAGTGTGTCCATTCCTGATATTGGGGAAGTGTCAGGGGTCCTGCATGTATCCACCATCCAAAGAAATCTGTCGAGCATCCTCAAGCTCACAGAGGGGCCCACATTCAAAGTAGTGTTTAAGTATGGAGGGAGCTCCATCATCAAGAATGGAAAGATAGTAGGAGACATTGAGAAAATTAACTGGGCACCTTGAAGGCCCAAACCAGAAATTCTTATACCATCCCAAATGGACGTCCAATCTTTTCTTGAAAACCTCCAATGATGGAGCACCCACCATCTGAAGACCAGCTATTCCATTGATTAATTGCTCTCACTATCAGGAAATTTCTCCTTAATTCCAAATAGGATCTCTTTTTAACAAGCTTCCATCTGTTGCTTCTTATACTGCCCTCGGTTGCTTTTTAGGATAATTAAACCCCCTCATGTCTATGACTACCACTCAAGTACTGGAAGATAGTTATCAGGTCATCCTAGTCCTTCTCTTTATTAGGCTAGACATAAATAGTTTCCTTAACCAATCATTTTATGATTAGTCATTAGAACCCTTATCAACCTAGTTGCTCTTCTCTGTATTTTCTAGATTCTCAGCATCCTTTTTTGTATCATGGCAAATGTGTGGACTCAGTAGTAACATATAAAGTGGTACTATCACTTATAATCTTGATGCATCCCCTTCTTGATGCAGTCTAGAACTGCATCAGCTTTTTTGGCAGCTGTAGCATACTCCTAGCTCACAGTTAAGGAGACTCCAGAAGAAGGGGTCAAGAAAGGCATCCTCAAGAAGAGCCCTGCCATGGTAAGGCCCTGCACGCTGAGTGCACACATTTGCTACCCCGCAGACTGGGTCATTGCAGGGTTCCCTGTGGTCCTCAAAATGAGGGAATTTGCCAAGGAGATCAAACTAAAGGGCTGTCGCACATATCTAAAGAGGCCAAGTCCAAAGTGGCCAAGGTTTCCAAGGTATCCACCAGGCATGCAGAACATGCCTATCAACTAGTGCACATAGACCAAGTGGGGCCGTTTAAGCCCACAATTGGCGGGAAGAGGCACTTCTTAACCATCGTAGACAACTACTCTCACTTTGGCCATGTATATCTATTGCACCTTAAGTCTGAGGCCTTTGAAAACTTTAAGTATTTCTATAAATACATAAAAACTCAATGTAAGATAAGGGTGGCTCAGGTGCAAAATGACCAAGGGACAGAGTTTACCTCAACACCCTTCACTCAGTGGATGAAGGAGAGGGGCATTCAGCATTTTAGGTCTATGCCTCACATTCCTAGTGCAAATGGCCTAGTTCAGTGCCGTAATGGGGTTCTGCAGAACACTATGAACTGTATGTTGGCAGATGCTGAAATGAGCCAGAGAGGCCACCCTAGAACGGCAAGGCAAGGCATCCACCACGCCTACCATGGTGGAAATAATGTGGACCCAGACAATACAGGAACTAGCTATGGGTGCCCTGGCGGGTCAGCAGGCCGTGTACCATAATGGAGCATGACCATCGGCACCGCCCGGGGGCTCCGGCCCAAATGAAGGGAAGTGGGGAAGCGGCCAAGCGGCGCAGCTATGGGGGCAAGAACTGGACCCACCAGCCTTCCCTTACCTGTCTACGAGGAACTTACCATACACCGAAATCCTTGGTGAGCCGACAGCCAGGAGCTCCAACCTCTGATGGCGATGTCTGAAGCAGTGCTGCAGTCCCAGTCGATAGTGACAGCATATTTTCAGGACAGTGGCAACTGACTCCAATCCCACGGTGGTGGGAATCTCCGGTCCCATGGAGACGAGCTCTGAACCGCAGTGGCATTGGCAGCAGTGGACAGGCATCAATAGGCCAGGAAGCATCACTGTTGGCTCCGACTCGGCCTATTCCAGTGACGAGTCTGGTCCCACGACATCTTTGTTCCCCTGTGAGAGAAATGCATTGCCTGTCAAAGGAATTTTTCAATTCTATTTTAGAGGCAGGTGGCAACTTGGGTGAACAGGTGGGAAACCTAAGGGCGATGAGGGAGGAATTAATACACAGGGGAAGGAATATTGATTTAAAGGGGCTGATCTCTGTAATACTGGATTCTCGGGGCGGGGGGATGAGATGATTTTGTTTGATTATTAGAAAGGGTACCTGATGAGGAGATGACTATGGAATACCTGACTGGGCGGCTTCTGCATGTGTCCTCAATTCAAAGCAACTTACTGAGCATACTTAAGCTCACAGAGAGGCCCACGTTCAAAGTGCTATTTGAGAATGGAGGGGGCTCCATATTGAAGCATGGGAAGGTGATAGGTGACATTACCAAACTAAGACAGAAGGTAAAAACACCTAACAAGAAGGTGATTCCCCTGCCTGATGTGTGCACTAAGTCTGAGGAATCAAAGAAAGCCAAGAGAAAATACTCTGATGTAATTAAGGTACAGGCACCAAAAGAAAACAAGGGCGAAAAGGTTATCAAGCCTAAGGTATCAGAGGAAGATAAGCCTCAGAAGGTGCACAAGATGTGCGAAGTGGTAATAGTCACTGAACCCCAGATCATCCAAGAAGGGGTGGAGAGTTAAGTAATCACTGAAGATGGAGGGAAGGAGACTCCAGAAGAAGGGATCAAGAAAGGCATCCTCAAGAAGAGCACTGCCATAGGTAAGCCCCTGAGTGCACACATCTGCTACACTGCAGACTGGGGCATGCAGGGTTCCCTGCGGTCCTCAAAATGAGGGAATTTGCCAAGGAGCTCAGTATTATTTGTATTGTATCTGCATATGCTGTTTGCATTTTACTTTGTGTCCTAATTGTTGGTTGGTGGTGTGGGGGCAGTGGAAGGGGATTGTCACATATAAATGTATGCCAACACTGCCCCCAATAGGCCTCTAGGTGGCAGCACCTCTCACACTGCACCTGTGGCACCTGTAGGGGGAGATGTCTCCTACCTATAAAAGGAGCATGCATACTCCTCCCTTACCTCACTTTGCCTATACCTACCTGTAAGCATATAGTCTCTTCTGAGACATATATTTCTCTATCCCTTTTATTATTAAACATTTATTCTGAAACCTGCTTGTTTTGAGTGGCTAGTCCAAAGATCCTAACCTCAAAACCCATTAACAATGACAATTTTTGGATAAGGAAGCATCTCCTAGAACCATCAATCCTCAAAAATAATTCTAAAATGGTGGTATTATCTATCCTACTTTGTTTTATCTTACCAAAATATAGGCTGTAGTCTACTTTGTCAAATGCCTTATTGAAGTCTACTTATACTATATCCACAGCATTTCCTTGATCTGCTAATTTAGCCCACTAATTAAGTCACTAATTTAATCACACCTCCTTATTTATATAGTATCTGTGTTTTCCTTGTTCTTTTTCCAGTTGGATGTTTCTTACCCAGAATGTGTTCTTCCTCTTGGGCAGGCCCTGG
>JANHGC010006259.1:352279-368335 GCA_027560395.1 Boaedon fuliginosus | reverse complement strand
GAGAGAAAAAGGAGGCGGGCGCGCGCCCCCAGAACGCGGCGCCGAGGGAGAGAAACGCGCCTGCGCAGGGGGACACAGCCCCCGCCTCTCAGACGGTCCGCGCCTGGAGGGGGGCGGGGCAGCTATGCGGGCAGCGCGGCGGACGCGCGCACAGACGCGCGCGGGGAAGGGAAGGCGGGGGGGAAAGAAGGATGCGCGCGCCGCCCGTCGGTGGCCCCGCGCCGGCCGGAGGGGCGAACCCGGAGGCGGGAGCGCGGCGGCGGGGACGCGCCCGCGCTCCCGCGGCCGCGTCGGGTCCTTCTCTCCTAGCGAAGTGGGGGTCCGCGGGAAGTGGAAGACCCCGGTGGAGGCGCCTCCCGGGAGGAAGAAGGGGCCGCATCGCCCCCAGACGCTCCTCGCCGGCCCCGGCGCTCTTCCTCCCACCCGGGGCTGCCTTTGGTGGTCTCTGCCCTGGGACCCCCAGCGAAGCTCCAGAGGAGGCTCCGATGCCGGGAAGGACAAGGACTGGGGGGCCCTGGCGGTCTCTGACTGGGCGGTTTTCTTGCAGGCGTTTCATGACCCGACTAGGGAGCATCATCAGGGCCAGAAGGGAGCGGGGTTTGCTCCCTGTTTACATACTGGTAGTTTTGTCTTACAAGTGTGGGCGGGTTTTTTTTTTCTTGGTAATTAAACAGAGCAATTCCCCTTCTCTGAGCACTGATGATGTTGCCTAGTTGGGTCATGAAACGTCTGCAAGAAAACTGCCCAGCCCAGAGCATCAAAGGCCTCGCCGTCCTCCTCCTCTCCCTCCATTTTCGAAGGTGCCACTGACTGACGCTACTTCTGGGCAATTGGACGCCCTCCTAGGTGAAAACCTGGGCTGCACCCTCCCCGACACCATTTTTATTTTCTATAAATTTCTCTTAAGCTTCAATGAGGCCCAGAGGCGTTTTTATGAATTAAGATAATGGCGGGAAGTGCTGCTTTGCTCTGCAGCGAACCCGCTTCTCGTTTCATATTTCATGTTAATTAAAAACCTTTGCAAAAAACGAAGTCTGGTTGAAGACGGAACCCGTCACGCACAAATTGGAAGGCTGCGTGATTTGTCCCTGCCTGACTTAGGCTGGAAATCGGTGTGCGATATTTGGGAGTGCCACCGCAACCAGACACCCGGTGTATACTTTATGCTAAACTGTGGTTTGCTTAAATCAGACTTAGTTAAATAAACAATAACAGCAGAGTTCATCCAGCATGGTAAACCACAACCAATTTCACTTGTTTATTATCTACGTGCTAGATCAGTCAGTCAATCAGAACAGAGCTGGAAGGGATCTTGGAGGTCTTCTAGTCCAACCCCCTGCTCAAGTAGGAGACCCCATACCATTTCAGACAACTGACTGTCCCGTCCGTGTTAGGGCGTTTCTCCTCAATTCCAGGTTGGGTTTCTCCTTGGTTAGTTTCCACCCATTCTTTCTTGTTTGCATCTTTTAATGTTACCCTTTGTCCACCACCCATCCCGGCATGCCCAGAAGGCATGAGGTTAGAGAAGGACGGTTTTGATTGCTTTTAATTCACTCCCCAAATCAATTTTTTCTCACGGGGTTGTTTTAAAGCTGGCTGTGAGATGGAGCCAGAACGATCAGGAAGCACTTTCTCAAAGATTGGTGCAATGTTTGCCCAGGGAGCACAATCCAGCTTTTCTAGTCCCCAATAGGGTGAAGAGAGGTGGGATATAAATCAAATAAATAAATAAATAAATAATTTGAATCAGGGAGGAAATTAGAATTGGGGGACCTGGGCAAGGAGGACTTGCCTGCAGGAAAAAACAAAAATAATAATAATCAAGAGTTAAAAATACTTGAAAGTACGGAGCTGAGTGCAAAGAAGACAAATACTGAGGGTGGGGACAAGGAGAGGAGTGGAACAACTTCACTGGTGAAGAAAATGCCCCATAGACCAAATGAGGAAGAATTGAGGCTTGAAGAAACAAGAGAAGAGGTTGACTGGATCACACGGGCCAGGATGGAGAGTTGGGTCCAAAAGATCAAGCAGCATGATGAAAATCCAGCTGTTACGTCGGTCATTTTGTGAGTGGGCTGTGCTGCCTCTGAAATATATCTTTTAAAAAGTCTGCTTCATCTGATGTGTTAAGTGAGAGGCAAAAGAGAGCGAGGAAAAGGAAGACTATTTTTTCAGCCAGCCCTCTCTGCAGGCTTCCAATGAGGTCAATAGCTTAGTGTTGTTTAAATTACTCTTTTAGCTGTGCGATTCTATTTTTATGTTGGTATGGTTGTTGTACCTTTAAATGCAAGTAGTGAAGCTGTTCTTGGGTCTTCATAACAGAGTTGTATTGATTTTGCAAGGAAGGAGAAAAGGGTAATTACTCCTTCGGGCCCTCCCCGTTGGATGCAGGCTTGATTCTGGGTTTAAAGTAAATTTCAAAGGAACTGCAGAGATTGTGTTTGGAAGATTCACGGAGTCATCAGCATCTCAAACTCAGAACCGCTTCTGTATTCAGACAGCAGCTACCGGATTCAGTGACGAATTCTAACTCTCAGAGACCTTCTCGTTTCCCATTTTTTCCTTTCGAATGTCGTGTCTTTTAAACTGTAACTTATGAGTACAGAATGTCATAACAGTCAGTATGAAAGAGGGCTTTTTTAAAAAATAATAAATAAGACTTGGACTAATTGTGCACATCCTTACTTGGCAGTTGGTTCTACCGAACTCAGTAAAATTGTTTCTAAAAAGGAACATGAAATTTCACTCGGTGATAAAAGAAAATTGACGTATATCTTTGCACTGAACTATCATGCACCTCCGACAGAGGCATGAATCAGGTTGTAATTTTCCAAAGACTGGATGAACATAACCAGAAACTAAATCTCTACGCTAATTCTAGAACTGCAGTTATAAAAGACAGTTGACCGTTTCTGAGCAAGTGGAAAAGATGATAGCAGAATTTATACCTTGTCCAACTTCAAATCCAGGTGCAGTTTTTCTATATTTCCACTTGTGCAGAAAAGTGATAGCCTTTTTTTAGATCTTCCCAAGTTTCATTCATTATCACTGAAGGTGATAGATATGTTTATATTTTTGGCATTTCTGCTGTCCTGTCCGATCAGATAGAGTCTCCTACCACTAACTGATTGAAAATGAACACTGTTTGTTTTGATCTATCTGACTTAAAGAAAAATACTAGTTTTCTACTCATCCCTGCTAATTGTCAACTGCTAACATCCACACCTGAAATATAAAGAACTAGATGATTACCCGGCCTTGCTCTGTTTTTTTTTTTTTTAAAGAATTATATTTGTGCCACAGCATTTGCGGGCCTTCTGAAACCCCCGGTGCCCTGTCCCACATTGTTTGCGGACCTTCTAAAGCCCCTGGTGCACCCTCCCATATGTCACAGGCAACCTTAATTGGCGGGAGCGCAATCTGAAAATATGGCGCCTCAGTTTGAATATGGAGCCTCAGTTTAAATATGGAGCCTCAGTTTGAAAACTGCACATGCTCAGTAGAAGGAGGGAAAAACTGCACATGTTCAGTAGAGGGTTGCTCCTTGTTCATTAAGAGTGTCCTCTTTGCCTCCTTTTTGGGAAGGCAAAAAGGCCCCCTACCCTTTGGTGACCCTGACAGTGCTGATCTTACTATGCTTAGCTATCTATCTGCCAATTCAGCTCAGATTGGTGCAGGACTGAAAGTTTGTATAGAGCACACGCATCCCCACCCCACTTCTCTTTTATAGATATAGATAAGAATGGACTGCTAGACATTAAAAAGGTTAAATGCTAACCTATCCTTGTGCTATAAGTTTTATGATAGCAGGTTGATTCATGTTTTTTTTATGTTTCTTGCAATCATCTCTATCCCCTACATTCCTGATGTAGTTGACCTTTCTTTCACAGTGGTATGGGACCACTGTGGATAAAAAATTATTAATATCTTAGTGCAAGCACATTAATAATCTAAATGAAGCACAGAAAAGTATGTTATTTCCAGTGAACCAATTGTCTTAGTGCCAGGAATTCACATCCCAGGTTAAAGTCATCTGCTTATAGAATAGCAGCAGCAAGGTGATAAAGAATACATATTTTCTGCAGTCCCAATAAGAAAAAAGTATACAGTATTTTTAGTATATTTTGGGGATGTCTCGGTTATAGCTTAGGGTAGGGAGACCTTGTTGGTGATCTTTGAAACCTTAAATTACTTCAGGCTAAATCGTGTATTGGTCCTGTTATGAAAAGAAGTGAGGTTTTTATTCCAAGTAAGCATTGTTTTGTTTTGTTAAGAGTTTGTGTCAGAATCTTTTCAACCGATTTCAGGAAAATTTCATTTAATAACCAAAACCAGGACCTATAACTTAGTGATCAAGTGAAGCAGTCACTAAGTGAAAAGATGGCTGTGCTTATAATGCTACTTTACCTTTCCTTTGCTTTGCAGGCCTAAGGAGGTCATAAATGCAAACATTGGCAATAAAATTATTTTTTCATCACTGTCACTGTTCAGTACAATTGCTGAACAAGACAGTCACCAAACAAGGACTACTGTAGTGCATTCTCTCTAAAATTGGATTGTGAGAATATTTCCATCACAAAGTGGCTGCCACGGAGGTCATAATCATTCATAAAAACACACCTTTAAAATCCACAATCCCATTCACATTTCAGAATGTATTGTTGCCTTCTCATATAGACACACATAGAGTCATGCAGCTTACTTTTTTATATTTTTAAAGTCAATAGAGAAATCAATCCTTAGTTTGCATCTTCTTGGTGAGATTCTCTATTTCCTTACTATTCCAGTAAAAGGCAAGTATTGCCTCCTTCTTTGTAACTGAGGCTATTATGTTAGCTTGAGAGCAAATGGTATGATCAATCTAAGAGAGGGTGTGCTTTTTTTTTAAGCATTGTTCAATATTTTATGAATATTGGACATCCAACATGTCTTCCATATTTTGACCAAGTAGGAAGTTGCAGAATTATTCTCAAAGTCCTCCTTAGGCCAGATTTCTGGTAACTTTAGTATGAGATGTGCAGTGTTAAGCATTTTTAAAAAGAGTTAGTTGTGATATAGTTTTTCTTCACAAATCTTTCTTCCTTAATCTACAGGGATTTTGCCTTGTAGCATATTGAATGCATTTCTCAATAGCTATTCTTCGGTGGAGGAAAAATTAATGTTATGTTGAAATAAGCTCTGAAACACTCAGATTTCTAGTTGCGTTGCTAAGAACCACTTTTCATGATTAAACTATGTAGTAGCTGGCAGGTGATGAGCCTGCCTCAATGGCTGAACACATTCTGTTTTTATGACATCTTAAAAGATCTGTCCACATGAATCATTCTTCAGTAGTAATGTCATTACCCCCATCTTCTTTTTTTCCACGCTGAGAATTCAATAGCTTGATATTGCCTTAAAACACCAATTGTCATATTTGGGGAGTGAAAGGAACGTTCATGTGCAACATGTGCTGTAGCTCCTCTGCCCTATTTGATCATTCTTGTAACTCAGCTACAACTAATCTTTTATTTGGAAATGCCTTCACCCCACTTTGTGGATATGAACATCCTGCCACGGATGACTAATCTTCTAGAAGTGGTTTTAATATGGACCATTGTGACTAGGGTTGCAATGAATAGCTCTCATTTTCATTCCAAAAATGAAAACTAAGTGCAACTTGTTGCAGTTAAGTATTTTAAAAAGGAAGCAGCTGTGCTGTGTGTGTGTGTGTGTGTGTGTGTGTGTGTGTGTGTGAAAGAGAGAGCAAGAGAGAGAATGAGAGAGAGAAAGAGAGATCAGGTTTGGAAGGGGGAAGCATAATACTTTATTTGTGGAAGTTGTTGTGCTGTTATATCTATGTTATATATGATAAGCAGCCATGATTCAAATACATATTAATGAATGCCGCTTATGTTTTGAAGAAAGAATGTGCTGCACAATTTAACCATTTACATGTGATACCCAGGAGAACTAAAGAGTTACCAGTATGATTAAAATATATGGTTGCAAAACATATTTTGGAATATACCACGATGTCAAACTCACAACGTCGCGTCACGTGACGTATCACAATTTCCCCCTCCCCTTTGCTAAACTGGGGGTGCGGGTAGCCAGCGCATGATGCATCTGGATCGCGGGCCACGTGTTTGACACCCCTGGAATATACTGTCACTCTCTTGTTGGAATAGTTTCTTTATATACTTTCAATAATATTTCAATAGTATTTAAAGCTAAATATTAAAAAAAAGGAGCAGCACCAATGCCATTTTACAAGGACTAATTCTGTTGTGGTAGATTAGTGACCAGAACATGGAAGGTTGGTTGTACAGGTAGTCCTCAACTTACAACTACAATTGGAACCGGAATTTCTGTGATCCGTTATTGGAGTTGTAAATCAACTTATCACATGAGCCAACCCTTTACCTTCCCAATTTGAGAACAAACTCCTTAACTTCTAATGTGATTACCATTTGTATTATCTGGACCCTCAAAGAGATTTAGAAGATGACTCTAAGTCTATTGGTTTCTGCTCACCAGAAAACTTGCTAAGACAGTTGAAATCCAGGAGCTGGCCCAGAGGCAGGAATTCCTGAATATGGCCCATTTGCCACTTTCACAGAAATGCAGCATTTCCCAGATTCTGCTATAGTATCTTGTGGTTTCAAATAAATTGCATCTGAACCAACAACAAAGGAGTTTGGGTTTTGTGAAATCACAGAGCATTCAAAATAGCAGAGTGCTCTTGCACGGAAGTGCCTATTATCAAAAATATCTAGGTTAGCTCACTTATGTCCTGA
Source organism: Boaedon fuliginosus (assembly GCA_027560395.1). Classification (NCBI taxonomy): domain Eukaryota; kingdom Metazoa; phylum Chordata; class Lepidosauria; order Squamata; family Lamprophiidae; genus Boaedon; species Boaedon fuliginosus. Next base: position 361,556 of record JANHGC010006259.1, on the reverse strand, counting down.
GCATTTGAAAGCTCACACTTTGGGAACAAAGGGCCAGTTGCTGGAAGTACTTATATGTGGTACAAACCTGACTATAAAATGTTTTCTATATAAGTTACAAATGCCATTTATTCAACAAGAGTGTTCGTAGTTCGTTCTGTTTCTCCTCCTTGCCCACTTGTCTCTTTGACTGTTTGTCTCACCTCTTGTTCTTTGTCTTGGCTCCTTTCATAGGCGGACCCTATACAAACTTATCTTTACTTACGTTAGCTATAACTTATGTTAGCTATTCCCAGACCTTGTATCTTTTCCTTGTATCATACTTATTTTGTCTTTTGACAGCTTTATGCACACTTACAAATTTGCTTGCCCACCCTTCTCAGACTCACCTGCCATCTCTATTTTTCCCCCTTCCAGCCCATTCTCTTCATTTATATTATAAAGCTAATTTAATCTTCTCCGTAGCACCTTATTACTGCCAAACATATAATTAAATAAAGTAGAATTTCACGATTCGGACACACCAAAGTTTATGAAGAAGGCAGACAACAGAAAACCAAACAGGCTAAAACTGAGCAAAAAAGGACTTTTAACAAAAGATCCTTTTGATTGGAAATCATAATATATTCAGTGTATTGAAATGCACATTCTTCATCAGCATATGCATTAAATTTATGTAGCGGTATTGGCTAGATAGATGAGCTCATTGGTAGCAGTGGGTTTTCATGTTATAGCTACTCTTTATCAGACCTTCATTCTGTTATGTTATATTGTTGCTGCAGAAACCACGCTAGAACTCACAATGAAGAACCTGATAAATGGCGCTTTAACGCTGTTAAACCAGCACTGCCATAAAATGCCTGTGAAAAAAAATGCAAATCAGGTTTTATGTTTCCTTTTGGACACTGATAAACTATTCTATGTACATTGAAATATTAACTTTTCGGTCAAATACTATAACCTTTTAAGAACAAATAAACCATAACTAAAAAGGGAAGAAAATGTATCAAAAAAAAAGAGTTACAGTACAGCATTACCGCCTTCAATATAGTAGTTTATTTATTCATTCATTCATTCTTGTGTTTATTACTATGCTGCCACTGGTGTTCATGAAGCTTTGCACAGCTAGTAAACGAAAGATGAGTCCCTGCCTTAAGTAGCTTACAGCCTAATTATAAATACTGTATCTCTGGATTCTGGAGGCAAGTAAGCTAAAATATTCTAAGATGCTGAGAATTTATTAAATCAGGAATATAATTAGAAAAAAGCTTGCACAAGTTCAATAAAGTTGTGGACTTCTAAATATATGAATTTAAAATGTCAAAAAAGGGTATCAAAGCACGTGAGGTCCAGTATTATGGGAGAAGCTGTGGATATTTAATTGTCATATATACAGAACCCTGTCCAATCTGAGTCGGTCTTCTTGTTTTTAAAATAACTCAAATTCTTTTCCTTTTAGAGATATAATGAAAAAATGCAGAATTCGAGCCAAATAATGCATGAGAAGGTTTTTTTCCTGTCCTCATTCAATTAATACTTTCCTCATCTCTTTCTGCTTACAGCTCAATGTTTATTCTGTCCACCCCCATCAGGGTATCTACAGTCGGGCTTTAAAAAGTCAAAATGGCAGCCATGACTATGCAGCTAAAGTTCCCTTTTATGTTGTTCTTTCTGCCTACAACTTTCCTAATCTCAATTCCTTCCTTCTTCTACCATCACATTATTTTAGTGAATTAGGCTATTTAAATTTTTTGTTCTTTTTGAGCCCATCCTAACTCTTTCTACAGTTTTATATCACTGAAGCTACTTCAGATGTTCTGCTAACACTCTCCTTTTTGTTTCCCTTGTTCTTAAACTATTGTCCAATACAATCTCTCCCCCTTTTTATTGTTTAAATATCCATATCATCATTAAATAAATATATGTGTAGTCTTTGTTTATCAATCACTCATTCAATGGCTGTTCAAATGTATGATAACAGTGAATGAGTGATAGTTATGATGGGTTTTTCATACTTATGGGACCACATCCTATTATCATGTGACGACAATTTGCAACCTGCCCCACACAAAGTCAAGGGAAAACCAGCAGGGAATCAGAAGTCACCATCACGTGAAGTCCTCACTTAATGAATCCTGCAGTTAATGATGGTAACCTGTGAGAGCATGATGGCTCAACAGTTAAAGGCACTGAGCTTGTCAGCTGAAAAGCTGACAAGCCAGTTTTGAGACCCGAGAGCCACATAATGGGGTGAGCTCCTGTGACTTTCCCCAGCTCCTGACAACCTAGCAGTTCGAAAGCATGCAAATGCAAGTAGATAAACAGGTATCACCTTGGTGGGAAGATAACAGTGTTCCGTGCACCTCAGCATATAGTCACGCTGGCTACATCACCATGGAAGTGTCTTTCGACAATGCTGGCTCCCTGAGCCAAGAAACAAAGGTGTGCACTGCCTCCTAGAGTCAGACCTGATTGGACAAGGGAAACCTTTACCTTTAACCTGGGGCCTCTGAGACAGCCATCGTTGTTGTTGTTGTTGTTGATGATGATGATGATGATGATGATGATGATGATGATTTTTATGTCACTCAACTCCCAAAGGACTCTGGGCAGCTTACAACATGGATAGCAATAGCACTCAGATGTTATATACTGCTTATCAGAGCTTTACAACACTCCCCAAGCAGTTACAGAGTCAGCATTTTGCCCCCAAACAATCTGGGTCCTCCAGGATGGAAGGCTGAGTCAACCTTGAGCCTGATGGGATTCGATCTGACAACCTGTTGAACAAGTCACCAGAGATAGGCTGCAGTGCTGCATTTAACCACTGCGCCACCGAGGCTCCTGTGTCACAGTCACATGATTTTACAACTTCCATTGCTTGGCAATGGAGGTTCTGGTCCCAATTACCTTGCTAAGCAAAGGCCATCTGTAAGGATAACTCTGGTCCAGGATATTTCTGCACATATGAGCCTGTGTATTTAAAAGCAGGCTAAGGTCATTGGGACAAATTGCATTCTCGGTAAATGTAAATCTAAGCTTCTGGCACTTATATTATTTTTTTCATAAGAATTAACAGCCACCTGGGGCCTATTTAAACCTTTCCTGCTATGAAGATAATCCTCTGCCTATATTGTGGAAGCATCTTCCTTACTACTGATGCCCTCATTTCTTACCTTTCAAAGAAATATATATATTTTTTTTAATATTACTCCTTTGTAGTACATAAATCTCAGTTGGAAGTTGGCTGTTCATTCCATTAAAAGTTGGCTCCCTGCCTCCTGGCAGTAAGGCTTGCTAGCTTCCAGAGGGGAAAACGACGTGTGAACCCAGCTCTGACTCCCGGTTTTGGAGGGCACCCCCTTTGCGGTGTCAGCTGCTGCAGCTCCTCTCAGCAGTAACTTCTACATTTGCCAGCGAGAGAATAAGCAAAGCAAGTGAACGAGCAGCTGTTCCTTCACCTTTCCATGGTGATTCATTAGTTTCCCTTTTCTGCAGGTGAGGGTGGCAGGGGTGACTGAGCAGGTGGCAGCCATGAAGAGGAGAGCCAACAGGTGCTTCTTTTTCTTTTCTTTTTCTTTTTACTACTAATAAAAAGTCTACTTTGCCCTCCTTGTAAAACAGTTCCGTGATAGCTTCAGTTATTTTTGTCATTGGTTGTTGATAAAGCAGGCCTGTCCTCTTGTACGGCTGCTCAATTATGTTGGGATGCCGGCTTCTGTGGTAATTCTCATAGACTCACTGGGTGTTCTGGTGTAATTCTCATAGACTCACTGGGTGTTCTGGATGTTTTCACAAAGCAAGAAACAGGGAAACTACCCCCGCCTCTTAATTTGTTTGGCTTTGGTTGCTTGATCAATAGAAAAGATGCAAAGAGTCCTGTCAGAAATCCTGTCAGAAATGGGCTCTTGTTCCGTCCCGGAATGGAGCCAACAATATCATCAACTGAGCTGGTATAATTTTTTTTCTTCTTCACCACAACTCTATTGGAGGTGGAAGCATTCTGTCTAAAAAGACTTCCTGGCACCAGGAATGAACAATAAGCAATGAACTGAGTTTTATCATTAGAAGAGAAAGGAGCTTTCTTTAAAGAAATCTATATCTATAAAAGTGTGTGTGTGGGTGTATGTTCCAGCATAACTCTGGAACGGCTTGAGCAATTTCAATCAAACTTGGTACACAAATGACTTACTTTCTGGAAACAAATACTGTGGGGGCAAGGTACCCATAACACCTCTGGGGCAGGGGGGGTATTCTGATCCTTTGGTGGAGGAGGTGTTCTGTGAAGATACAGCCTACAGAGCAGTGGAGTTGCCATGGTAACGATTTCACAGTAATCCACAAGGGGGCATTTGTAACGGGGCCTGCCTGCACCACCACGAGACCGACACGATGTATGTCATGCAAAGATGACATTTCTTGATGCTTCTGGGGGCACAGTGAAAACATTTTTAACTAATATAATTGTCGCCGAAATCAGGGCTCAGGGAGAAGTTGCTCTTGCCATCACGGCCTCTTCAGGAATGGCAGAGAGGTTAATGGAAGGAGGGAGGACAGCCCCTCCTGCACTTAGTTTGCTACTTCACGTCGTCACTCCTGTCTAATACAGGATCATTGGGATAAATAAATACCCAGGCAATGCTGAGTTACCGGCTAGTATTCAATAAAAGTTGAAGCCAATTGCAAGCCCTGAGAAGGTGCTTAATTCAGATTTTTTTCTCTCCCCCCCTCCCCATTTGATACTTTCAACCTCTGGATTTTCTAAATACATTAGCATATTTGGGGAAGTCTTCAGTTCTTCAGCCAGCAGAGGTTCAGTGAACATTAATAAGAACAAAGGACTTTTCAAGGATGACCCTGTTGGGCCAGTTGAAATTCAGCTAAACTCAAACTATATGGAACACAAAATCATAGGCTCGGAAGCAACCTTAGAGGTCTTCTAGTCCAACCCCCCGTTCGAGCAAGAGACCCTATACCATTCCGGACAAATGGTTATCCAGTCTCTGGGATTTAAAATAAAACACACTCGGAAGGCCATTAATGCTGTTATATCTTTGTTTCCCCCAAAATGAAAGAGTCTCAAAATATAATCGATAGGACCAAGGCCAAAAACTAGATTATGAGTCAGGTTTTAGATGAAAAAAAAAACCCCCATCAAATTAAGGAGTTATTTTTCCACCTGTAATTTTATCGCCTTCATAATTTCCTCTTTTGTAACGTTAAAAATCGCCATTTCAATTTTTGGAAGGAATCCAGAAGTTCCATCAAAGATTTGTCATGCAAGAACTGATCCTTCACTATGCCACCCTATTTAACTAATAGCCTGTAATAGATCCATCCTTCTCAGGAACGTACTGAGTTCATTATCCAGCATGCAAAACTGCATATTCTTATCCCTATCTTGAGTTGATAAGTCATAAATTTTTACTGTAGTACATGTCTGAAGTCCTTAGAAAACGGATCAAGGACTTCTACCTATTTATCAGCAATTCATCATGTGCAATTCGATGTACGTCTTTCTCTCATAGCGTTCATCTGATTTTCCCCAAGAGAAAGAAAACAGCAATTTGTTTAGAGCGTTGACCATAAATTTAAAAAATATATATTAATTTTTCATATGATTTCAATTATATTAAATATTACTTATATAAAAAGCACGTTACTCCAAGCATGCATTAATCCACTTTGGAGATATTGAGTAGTTTAGGAGAAGATCCCACTACCACCCTGTTTTCGTATTGTTCATTTTTTAAATCTAATTCTTGCTTAATTCTAATGTTTTAATCCTTAATGCTGAAGGTTTTCAGTATTTTACTGTTCTTACTATTTTATATTGTCATAAGCTAGCTGGAGTCACTTGACAGGGAAACAGGCAGCATATAAATTGAATAAATAAATTCATTACACTTGTAAACCTATGAAGAATGGTTGCGGGAATTGGGTATGTCTAGTCTGGTGAAAAGGAGGACCAGGGGAGACATCATAGCATGTTCTAATATTTGAGGGGCTGCCACAAAGATGAGGGGGTCAACCTATTTTCCAAAACACCCTTTAAGGAAATAAAAAAAGACTTGGCCTGACTATACTGTGTTTTTCCCGTTTCAGAAATAGTTCTCATAACACAATTGATTCTTGTTTCCGCTGCTAAACGAATCAGCTCAACTGACCATCTCAAGAACCTTCATGGGGCGACATCAGCGAAACCAAGCGATCTATTCTTCTGAAATCCCAAGGAGACCCTTCCAACCCTCTTTATTTTCTGGGTTGTTATACGTACATTTGATGATTGGATCTATCAAGTACGGTGGGAGACGCTGGGCACGGTACTAAAATTAACCACTTTAGCTAAAGTGTGTGTTAATTATGGGTATGCCAGCAGTCAATAAAAGGTTAATGCAAAAGTCAGAGGGATAAATTTATTTCAGCAATGTTTCAGTCAGACTAACATAATGCTTGGTGTTTTTAATCAATAAGTTTTATACTAATGTGCTAACCATTTATTTTAAAACACTCTTCTGCTTTCTCCCTTTCTTGACTAAGATCTACAGCTGTTTGGGGGAGAAAGCAAAAGACGCACACATACACACACACACACACACAAATTCTTGTTGACAAATAGCACTCAAGGCAGGTTTTTGATTTCTAGGTTTGGCCTACTCCAAGAAATGAGCTGAAATTGGTTGAGAACGTGAAGTGGGAGAACGGGAAACGACGGGAACCAGAAACCGGAGCATGGTTCCTCTTAAGAAAAGGCAAAGTAAGTAACAAAATAAAACAAGACAAAAGGTAGAAACGTAGTCAACGATTATAAATACAAAGTAGGACGAGGAAAAATGCAGAGAAAAATCAATAAAAGCAGCTGATTTCCATCGTGGCAGGATTTGAGATCAGTCAAAAGGTGGAAATTCCTTGTTGCCTTTGGGCAGGAAAACACACACACACACACACACTTTTTCAACCTAATGGAAATGGCCTTATATATAAATCCTAAGTACTGGCAGCTCTTTCTCTATTAGGGCGCGAAGAGAAAATATCTGCTGTGAACTCCATGGAGGCATCAGGAAGGGCACCCGGCCAGTAAATGCTCAACGGCATCCAGTCTTGACTCTACCCCTAAATTAAGGGTTGTAAAAGGGAGTTTATATAAGAGAAATATCCTGCCTTTTAATAAGTTGAGTGGTGCCTACCGCCCCATTAATAACTCAGCAATTGATGATAAAGACCCAGTTTGCTGGTCATACAACGTGTCAACAGGTGGTAATTTATAGCAACCAGTTAAGGTTACGGACTCTGGAGTAACCAGTCAAAGTGTTTGTTTTATAACCTGGGACTATTTGTCACTTTGTCGGTGACATCACCGTAGTGATGGAAGTGATGGATGACCCACCTCGACAAGCCGTATGGACCTTTTGCAACCCCTGAGCTCGGTCACACAATAAGGTCACCTGAAGCTCACTTCACTCCTGTCCAACGGCAAGAAAGAAGACGGGGATCAAATGGCTCAGGTGATTACATGTTTCATGGTCTGAGGTGACCCAATTATAAAGCTGGAGGCGATGGCCATGCGTGGGTGTGGGTGTGGGGTTCCCCACAGTTGCATTGTGCAAAAGCTGTAGAACAACCTTAAGAGACATGCCAAAAAGCAACCACCACAACAAAAAAGGGTATGATTTCAAAGGAAGGCAAAGTATTTGTCCTATCTGCTCCCTAGAGTGGATTCAATGTTCTTTCCCAGCATCAGTTGAAACAAAACATATCAGACAGAAAAGTGTCTCCATCAGTGGGATTTCAACATAGGCTTTTCCTTTGGAGGAATAAAGTAGAGTAGAGTAGAGTAGAGTAGAGTAGAGTAGAGTAGAGTAGAGTAGAGTAGAGTAGAGAAGAGCAGAACAGGACAGAATAACAAGAGTTGGAAGGGACCTTGGAGGTCTTCTAGTCCAACCCCCTGCTTCCTCTCTGAAGAAACTGCAGTCAATCGCCAAGATCAAACTGTCAAACATTGGAATGCAACAATTTAATGCATTTCCATTTGGTGGGGGAAGCCCATTATCCAGCGGAACAATCCACCACTGGATAGGGCCTTTGTCTTCAGAGAAGGTCTTCTAGTCCAACCCCTCCTCCCCTAGGCAGGAGACTTTATACCATCCCAGAAGAATGGCTCTCCAATCTTTTCTTGAAAAGCTCGGGTGACGGAGTAAGCCCCAATTCCAGGAGGCAAGCGGTTCCATTGATTAATTATTCTCAGTTTAATCAATGGAGCGATCCATTTCCTATCAGGAATTCCTCTTTATTTCTAAGTCGATTCTTCCAGGATCATATACCCCCAGACCCCTGAATGAACATGCATCTACGCAGCAGGACTATTGGTTTCATTTTGCAAAGCGCGATTAAAACACCGTGAAATTGAAGCTGGCCTGGAAACAAATCCTTCCATATTTGTACACGGCCTGCAAACCCGAGTTGCCTTTTCTGTACAGGACCCCACGCGCCCTCCCCCCCAAAAAGAAGAAAGCGATTGTCTTCAGAGTTGTGGCGGGGAAGCATCATTCCCGACCAGCTCAGGCTGCTAAACGCCGCGGCGTTTGCAGAAACATGCTCTCTTTGGGCGAGAACTCAAAACTTCCCATCGAACGCCCGTCGGAGAAACTTAAGCCGTTTCCACCCACAGAATTTAACAATTACACCTCCTGGATGAATACATTTGCAACGTCCGTGCGAAGGTGTTATACATATGCATGCACACACCTCTCTTCGTATAGATCTGAAGCCGTATATGACAGTAAGGTATTCAGGGATGTAGTAGGAGAACAATTTTGAATTTCCATAAGACGTCATGTTCTTTACGACCCTGTGGACTTACGGATCACACAGGATTCAAAATATTCATTCCAAAATATTATGCTCTAATGTGCAACCGTGATTCTGTTTCTTGTGACCAAATACAAGGGGAGCTTTCTCTTTCTTTCTTTCTCTTTCTTTCTTTCTTTCTTTCTTTCCTTCCTTCCTTCTTTCTTTCTCTTACTTTCTTTCCTCCCTCCCTCTCCCGCTCTCCCTTTATCTATCTATCTTCTTCCTATCTACAATCTCTCTCTCTCTTTCTCTCTCTCTTTCTTTCTTTCTTTCTTTCTTTCTTCCTTCCTTCCTTCCTTCTTTCCTTCTTTCTTTCTTCCTTCCTTCTTTCTTTCCTTCTTTCTTCCTTCTTTCCTTCTTTCCTTCTTTCCTTCTTTCTTTCTTTCTTTCCTTCTTTCTTCCTTCTTTCCTTCTTTCCTTCTTTCCTTCCTTCTTTCTTTCTTTCTTT
>JANHGC010006259.1:254653-266343 GCA_027560395.1 Boaedon fuliginosus | reverse complement strand
ATAAAATCAGAAAAAACACAATCACTCACCAATCATACCATCAGGGAAGGGTAACAAGGGATCAGGTCCAAGCTTGGGCAAAGTCAAACCCAACCCTGATGCGGCCCTCAGTGAAACCGAGTTTGACACCCCTGCCGTAAATGGAGACTAGAATTTGGGGCCTACTGGTTGATTGCCTTGTGCCTTACTACCACACTAAACTGGCTCTCACGTATATAATACCTGACAATATATCAATTCTTCTGTAGAAAAACTCAATGTTTTCCGCCTGCAGCATTTTCCTTTATTTTTATATATTATTAGAACACACTCAATAGCACATCTAAGCCGTTTCCTCAGGCACAGGATGCCTTTTCCTACATTTGTCCCTTTGAGATCCATGCAGCTCTTTGGAGTTTAATCTACCCTCATCTTGCAGTTTTACACAAAACAGCTGTTGCCTCTCCTTTAATAATAATGCAGGTTACTGAGGAGCCTGAGGGATCCCACCATCTGACATCTACATTTTCTTCTAAATATACACCTGTGCATCATGTTTTCTTGGGGCAATAGTTGAGCAATGGGAATCTTGCTTCCTTTGGCACAGCTTCACTTTTATCTTTCGCCTTTGAAACTTGCTTTAATTCCCACAGTTTTCAGAAACTTGTTTATTACTCCTTATCCTGTTTTGTACACCAACAAACTGCAAATGCCTCCTGTTCATCTTTTCTTCTTCTTCTTCTGTGGTCTACAAAGGCCTTCAATTCAAGAAACGACGGTAAAGTTGGATAGACTTCCAGAAGATAAGAACTTTATTCGTTTGTTTTTGAAAAAAAAAATATTCAGGGGGCCACTCTTACTGTTTGGCAGAATGGGTAAGCGCCATACAGTTTGCAGACTCGAAATGCCCTAGCAGAGAGAGAGAAAAAAAATGGTTATGGCAGAAAAAGAGCTGTTATGGGAATTTTTGATGCATTTGAATAAAGAACAAGATTAATATTCTTTTCATTAGGTGACGGGGCTGATTGGTATTGCATTCTTCAGATCTTCTCCACAATGAAAAAACAACAGGGAATTTAACAAGGATTAGCGTTAAGAAAAAAGGTCAGAAAGTCATTTTGTAATTGGATACCAATCAAGGAGGCTGGGAAATCCAGCCCCGCTTTTTTTCCGGAAAGGGTTAAGAGACCCAGATATGAAAACTGGGTAAGCATCCTTAGAAATTCAAGGTTTTCAGTTCTGACTTTAAGGCAAAAAGGACAATAACTCCCAATTTAACAGACCCCCTCTCAGTGAACTTTGGATGAAACGGACAAATTTTTAGGCCCGATGGCTACATGAAGTCTCCCAAAGATCTGGGGGCTTTTTAATATTGCTTCTAAAAATAATTATCTAGAAAGATAAAGGAATTAATTGTACATATCAACTCTTTAAATTAAGCAGATTTAAATCAAATTTAACTTTTGTCTGACTCTTCTCCTCTTTTATCTTATCCTTTTAGACTTCATAGCCATGGCATGCCAGTCGAAAGCCAAGTGCATCCCTCAGTTTTAAAAAAGAGGGTCAATTTTCTGGAAAAACAAATGAATTTAATACTAAATAGGTAACTAGCTGATAACCCGGCCTTGCTTGTTTTTTTGTTTTGTTTTTAAGAAGAAGCGTATTTGTGCCACTGCATTTGTGGGCCTTCTGAAGCCCCCGGCACCGCCCCCCCTCCCATATCTCCACTCCAGCAAGTCCAGCTCTGGGGCAAGGCCAGGATGGGGCAAGGCCAGGCCCAGCAGGTGACCTTACTTGGCTAGGCGGGCTTCTCCGTTTGAGCGCTGTTTGAAAATATAGTGCCTCAGTTTGAATATGGAACCTCAGTTTGAAAGGAGCTTCAGTTTGAAAACTGCACATGCTCAGTAGAGAGAGGCAAAACTGCAGCTGCTCAGTAGAAGGTTGCTGCTTGTTCATTAAGAATGTCCTCTTTGCTCCTCAAAAATGGGGGCAAAAAGGCCCCGTACCCTTTGGTGATCCCGACAGTGCTGATCTTACTATGCTTAGTTATCTATCTGCCAACTTTGAGCTAGATTGGTGCAGGACTGAAAGTTTGTATAGAGCACATACAAACAAACATCCCCACCCCACTTCTCTTTTATAGATATAGAATAATTAGTTATTAACTACAGTAATAAATGAAAGAAATATCACAGGAGGTAAGCTATTTTTTGGTAAATTGTGGTGCCACTATTTTGATTGCCTGAATTATAGTTGGTAATAGTCCTTCAGTCTTCTTTTTGTAGTTCTCTCTGGATGCTGGGATACAACGTTTTCTTATCTGAAGTAATAAACTCAAACAATATCCCTATCATGGCCTTTTACAAGAGCAGAAACTTTGAAATAATTCAGTTCTATCTTCTTTCTTTGATACTCCTCTCATGTTACTGCTCTGCTACCTACCTCAATAAAGGAGAACGAAGAACTCCGAAAGTAATTTCCATGTACTTGAACAGCAGATGTAATTTTTCTGATTTGCATAGAAAGTATGGACATTTTTAATCTGATTGAATAATCAAACTAGTTTTTTCCGTGCTGTCCTTTGTTAAATTAAAATTGAGTTGCTTCCTAAAAGTCCACAGTCAGGTCATGCCCTACTGAGACTATTAACAATGCTAACCAGCTTCTCCTAGGTAATTGTGGAGCATGGTTATACCTCAGCTTGGAGAAGCTGGGTTCTCCACAGGCAACATCTATAGGAGGGATTAGATTTATGCAACAAGCAACAAAAATATTTCAGAATAGTTTTTGGAATTGATCTTGTCAAAATGTACCTTTAAAAAGTTCCAGTTCGTAACTCAATCAGTAAAATAAAAATACACACATATCAGGTGTTAGCAGTCTCTCTCCATCATTCCTGGATACGGTAAGAGGTTTTGGAATATTATATACATTATCCTAATATGCTACTACATCTCATAAACGGCATGAAACATTCTTCAGTTCAGTGTATTGTACAATTTAGCACTTGGCTAGAAAATTCAACCTGAGGTCTCTAATGGAATTATTGTATACCTCGTAATCAACATGTCTTCGGTGATGAATCATGCAATCAGGAATACGACGAAAATAGTTTCATTGTGAAGTTCTTCTGCTAACTTCGGTCCTTACTTTAAAACAGGGTTCCCCAACCTTTTCAGCTTCGTGGCCCAGTGGGGGGGAGAGAGGAGATGGTTTCCTACATGCAGCGGGCACGCATGTGCTCATGCGCACATGCTCACCCACTACTCCCATGAGTGGGAATGTGTCCCCGGTTTCACACATGCTCGGCACATGCCTATCACCTCCGCGCTCCAGTTCCAAAAGGCTCAAGGCCCAGCAGTGGGCTGTGGCCTGGGAGTTGGATTGGGGGCTCCTGGTTTAGAAAATTTATAAATCCTTCATCTGACTATCACATAAAAATACGTTCCTGGCTCTGCCCCCAGATGTGCCACTGGGTGGCAGCATCTGCCAGCTGCTGCACCTGGGCACCTGTAGGGGGAGATGTAGCACCCCTGGTCTATAAGGGCACACACGTGCCACATGTGCTGCTTTGGAGCTGTACCTACCTTATGCACAGATGTAATCTCTCAGGAGCGAAGTCTATCTATTGGAATACCTAATAAAGCAGAACCTGATTTCATCAGGAATCCTATGGCGTGTTAGTTTCTTCCTAAGGTCCTGATCTCTGTCCCAATCAATGACACCGATGGTAAGTTTGTAGCTATGAATTTGTACTGGCCAGCGGTTCCATTTTCCAGTCCCATGAAAGTCAACAGTTTTAGGGTCTTTTTTGTTTGTTTGTTTGTTTATATACTTTGCACTGATTGCCACACAGATATTTTTTAACCGATGCATAGTTTCTGATGATTCATTTTCCATTGTTCTCCCATGAGCAGTTCCCATCAAAGATTTATCTTTCACAGCGGCAACTGCGTCGTTATCCATCCATGAAATGACATCACTTCACACGCTTTAGTATCTCTACCCAGCTTTCCCACTGTGAGTCACTCTGTGGTTTTAGTGTCAGAGATGGTCTTCCCAAGTGTTGCTCCCACATTCGTCATTGATGAATGCACGCACACACACACTTTGAATTGCATTTAAAAATTTAGGAACCTCATTAGATGGTGCAATATCACTGTCTATCAAGCTAAATAAGTAATATTGCCAGGCTGGGCTGGTGTGGGGGGGAGTCTGTGGGTTTAATTCTGGGATGCATGCCTGTCATGTAGGCGGTGAGGCTGGGATCTTAGGAAGAAGCTGCATACCAAAGGATTGGATGAAATCAGGATGCAGGTTTATTGGGAATAAAAGGATAGAGGTTTGTCTCAGGTGAGACTACATAGTATAGGAAGAAGAACTGAGGAAGGAGGAGCATGCGAGCTCCTTATATAGAGGGTGTGCAGTATCTCCCCCTACAGGTGCCCAGATGCAGCAGTAGACAGCTGCTGCCACCTAGAGGCACATCTGGGGGTAGTGTCAGGAACATAATTTTATGTGACAGTGTCTATACTCCTTTGTTCTTTACTTTTGTGTTTGTAATTGCAATTCCTGTATCTTTCAGCTTTTTAAGAAGCACATTTATCATACCAGCCCCTGCAGTAGCACTGATGTCACCAAATTCCAGAAAATACTTTTGACAGCCACTATGGCAGGGACATTTTCACTACATTCTATTGTTGATCCCAAACCCACCATTAAAGTTATCCATTCAGTACGGCTGAGGTCAGATCTGCGGTTCAGAATATCAAGCTAGTGTTTTGCTGACTTTATAACCGCCAGAGTCTTTGGGTTTTGTTGCTGGCAACTGAATGATCTCATTTTGAATCGTTTTTCCAAGGTAATGGCATGTGCATATTTATTGTGAGGCAATTTGTCTCAGATTATGCATTAAGTACAGCAAGGAACATACTTATGTATAGTTTTAAGGAACTTTTGATTGCTTGGCAGATACAACGGACCTTGGCACGTACAACCAGCTAGGTTTTAAATTGGAAGCATTCTAAAAATGACAGTGAGATTTTTTAAAAGAACATTTTGCCAATACTATAACTCTGATACAGTACAATCTTCTCTTGATGCTGATCAACTATGATGGCCTTCAACCTTAGTTGTTTCTAAAAAGTCTTCCCACTTATAAAGGACTCTCTGGTGATTGCTTTCTTAAGGCCTGTCACGTTTCTGAAAAAATTGCCCCAGTTGTTTGCTCATACAGACAGCAACATGGCTGAAACCATAGATCTGGAAAAGTTTGCAACAGCATTTTCGACTTTTGAGTAAGCCACCATTTCTCTCCTTCGCCACCCTAATTTTTTTTTTATTAATTTTACGCTCATAATTTTTTGAGGAAATGGCTAAGTGAGTTTCATGCTGAGGTCCACGAAATACAGGGAATTTCCATGGGTTATTGAAGTAGCTCCACAGTCCTGGAAAATCTAGAGTTAAAGAACTCTTTAAAAAAAAACAATAGTAGCAGCTGTTTTGGGCACCTTCACCACAATGTTTGATAGATACCTCCAGTCAGATGGCCGTCGACGAAGTCCTGAGGAAGAACTGAGGTATTTTGGAATACTAATAAACTTTATGACTTGGTTGGATTAAAGCTTTAAGGACGTTTAGTTGCTGATGTTACCATGCAGAAAAAGAAAATCTGTAGAATTACCACTGGGAACTTGGAACACAAGAAGCATAAAAATGGGAAAGCTTAACACAGTGAAAGACGAAATGACTCGACTACACATTGACAACCTAGGCATAAGCAAATTGAAATGGACTGGAATTGGACATTTGCAGGCTGCAAATCACACTGTTTATTATTTAGGGCATAAAAGACAAAGAAGGATTGTTTTGAAAGTCAAAGCAAGGACAGTACCTGGGTACATTGAAGTCAGTGACCAAATAATATCAGACTTTGCAGACTTAATATGAGTATGTCTTCCATAATATGATTGTCCAAATTTATGCCTCAAACCTGGTGCAGAAGAAAATGAATTTTATGTGCTTATTTCTAATACGCAATGGCTTTAATTTAACAAACCGTATAAACATTTTGGTGCAAGCATTTCTGCATGGACTTTTCCTGTCTTACCTGTATATCTCCCTCCTAGATTCATATGTGTGTTTCTTATCACAGATTTCTTACATTCCAGACTGATAGAGAGCTTTCGGACCCAAGCTTTGGTGTTGTTTTTAACCTTATAAAAATAATGAAAAGAAACTTTTTCTGAGCTTTTTAAAAATTTCAATACTTTTTGTAAGGTGCTCATGCTGGAAGTTGTTCATAACTCTTGCCTTACCAAGTAGGCTGTCTGATCAAACATGCCGATAGACAAAGATATAGTACTGATGGCAATGCATGCCAAATCCAGAACAATATTACCTACCCTTTTCGTGTAGATGTTACTAGGTATTATGAAGTTTTGCATGATCTTAAAGCAATTATTTCATAAGCTAATCAATATCAATTACTTGGAATCAGCTTCTCCCTGAGATTAGGACCATCCCCACCTTGTGGGCCTTCCGAAAAGCCACAAAGACCTGGCTTTGTCGGCGGGCCTGGAATTGACAACCTCTCCCTCTTGAATGTTGTTGACTGTTGTTTAATATTTTAAAATTGTATTAATTCTTTTATATTAAACTGTTGTTAGCCGCCTCGAGTTCCCTTTGACCGAGGAAATGAAGCGGGGTATAAATCAAATAAATTAAATAAAAATAAATAAATAAATCAAGTAATCAATGTGCATCAGTAGCATTACACTCTTTATATATTTTCTATGGAGCCACAAAAGCCAGGTGATGATGATGACAATGACATTAGATTCATATGTCTACCCATATGGATTACATACAATTAAAAGCATCAATACAACAACAAATGACAAAGATCATAAAATGACAAAAACAGAAGCAGAGAAACATAGAATGGCAGCCAAGAGTAAATCCACCTATAATAAAATTTAACACATTTAGCATGCTCCGCTGCCTCCTGATCCCCATGACTCTTGAAAGGATCCCCTCATGATGCCTTCCCTTGAGATTTACTGGAAGCTTGAGTTGACTTGTGAAAAAGTGAAAAGACGATGGACACACAAATACAGTATGGTGATGGAGACAGTTTTAAAAATTAACATTCAGATGAAATTGTAAGTTATCTTATTAGGACTTAAGGACACTCAACTAGGAAAGTGTCAGGATCTCCTTGAGGTCTGGATCTTGGAAGTAACTACCAGCCATGGAATGAATAATCAGATTGTCTTTATTTGCAGATATGAAGTTACAAGTATGAAGTAAGG
Organism: Boaedon fuliginosus; assembly: GCA_027560395.1. NCBI lineage: Eukaryota > Metazoa > Chordata > Lepidosauria > Squamata > Lamprophiidae > Boaedon > Boaedon fuliginosus. The sequence continues at coordinate 259,051 of JANHGC010006259.1, read as the reverse complement.
CAAAGATGGACTTCATCTCGGGTGAGACTATGTCCTCGATATGTCTGGACTTATCCAGAGGTAAGCACGATCTGAGCACATGTGGCCCGTGCGTTTACTTATATAGCAGGTGCACTATATCACCCCCTACTGATTCCCAGGTGCAGCACTGCACATGTGCTGCCATCTAGAGGCACATCTGGGGCAAAGCCAAAGGAATAGATTTTTCTGTGACATAAAGGCTCATAGGTTTTATAAATAATAACTGTAGCAAGGCTACTTACTAGATCCACAAAGGTGTACATCTACATAGGCATCAGTAATGGAGGGAGAGATAATAAAAATGGCTGTTTGCAGAAATGGCTAGATTGACCTGTTTGATTAAGAGTTTCTTTTATAGAAAACTGGAAATCTTTATTGACTTTTTTTTTGGCTGAAAATTGATAAATATGAACTGGTGATTTTGAGACTTATTGATTACAAAAGTTTGTTTGTGGAAAGACGGAATGTAACATGGGAGGATAGAGGTGGTAATTGCTAAGTTTGTAACTGTGGCAGAAAAGATTCTTTAGATATCTCTTTCATTTTAATTATTCTTTACTTTTTCTTTTACCCTTCTATAATCAAAAGATATAAACATACCAGTAAGTCTTTTATCCTTTTATAATTTTTTACAATGTCTATTTCTTCTGCTATATTTCTGTAGTTTTTAACATCTTTGTAAAACCTTATTTTAATAAAAAAAAATTTTTAATAATTTAATTAAACATTAATTATTTTTGTTTTTCAATAAAGGTTTACTGGAAAAGTAGACTACCAAGAATGTCCTGTGCTGCTTGAGACTTATCCAAGAGGAGAAAAACCTACTAGAAAGCCTCAGACTCTCAAGAGGCCAATTTTTATTTTAATTGTTTTTTTCATTTTGAAGAAAACAAAAATTAACTCAAGTGCGACAACATGTCCTTCAGTTATGATTTAATTTTCACAAATTTATAGAGCTTTAATGATTGGTAGATGTTTGAGGCACCCCAAGAATGTGGATTATGGGCAGTGGTCAGATTCAAATTTTTTTAATACCGGTTCTGTGGGCGTGGCTTGGTGGGAGTGGCTATGTAGTCAACCAATCAGAGGTGGTATTTTCTGGTTCTCCGAACCAATCAAAATTATTGCTACCGGTTCTCCCGTACCTGTCGGAACTGGCTGAATACCACCTCTGATTATGTTATTGAACATTCAAATGATGAATTCATCCAAGGCAGGGGTGTCAAACTCAATTTTATTGAGGGCCACATCAGGGTTGTGTTGGACCTCAGGGGGGGAGGTGTGGGTGTGGCCAGGGTAGGCATGGCCACATCATCACTCGTATTGCTGTGCCTGCGGCCCTCCCAAGCTTCATTTTTGCTGGCAGAGGCACCGTAAGCTGGTCCTTTGCTGTTTCCAGGGCAGCCCTGCAGACCAGATCTAACCACCCCTGGGCCAGCTCCAGCCCCCGGGTTTGACATCCCTTATCCATACAAGGATATAGAAAACTTCAAAATGAGTTTAAAGTGACAAAAAGATAAAGATGTTGGTTATAATTTGAATAATGAAATAAAGATGTATTTATTTTCCACAACATGGATGCCCTGGAGATAGTTTTCTTTGCTTTTCATCGTTATAAGCAATTCCCCGGCCTCAATACGGAGACATACCACAAACAGTAGTGGAAATAACTGTAGGGCAATTATCTGATCAAGAAGCAGCATTTTCCTGCCAAATGTGCTGATAGAAATCTCCAATAAGAAAAGTACTAAAGTTGTCATTGGGAAATATGTCTTATACGGATACTTTCCAGTCGTATTTAATAATAATAATAATAATTTATTGACTTTATACCCCACCTCTCTTCACCCGAGGGGAACTCGAGGCGGCTTACTTATTTCTGTACTTAACTTGCACACTGTACTTTTATCCTTCTGTTCAGACAATCATTCTCTCCCAAAGTAGTTGGCGTGACTTAAAAAAAGAGACTGAAATTGAAGAAGAAAAGATCCAAAAGTGATGGGTGGGAAAGTGTGTGTGTGTGTGTTTGTGTGTGTGTGTGTGTGTGTAGGGGGCGGTAGGGAGTAGAAAAAGGAGACCAGTTTTTCAAGGCCAGAGGCATGTGAGGAGCAATGTACAGTGTGAACAATGCTGACACTCCATTGCTGAGATATTATCCAACAGCGCTTGATTTCTTTAGCTGATGATTGGGGACAACAATGTGTTGTCCTTCAGCCTTCCAATCCTATTATTACCAGGAGCTGACTACAGGAATATGTGAATCTGTTTAAATCTCAATCTCATCCTTTTCACATGAGCTCACTAATTATTATTCGCGAATTAATTATTCTGCCCTCCCTCCCGCCGCCAGTGCAATCAAGTTTAAAATAAGCAAGCAAAAAAAAAAAAAAAAGTTGTACCGTAGTATGAAATTTGGGGCTACTGTATGTTTCCCCAATACGCACCTGTTAATGGATCTTTGCATTCACTTTATACAACCAAAATACATGATGTGTTTTTTTTAAATATGCAACTACAGTGACTTTTCCTCCTCCCGACATAAGTGTTGCATCTCCCCTTGTCTGCACATATGGGGAGTCAGAAACCAACTTCTACTTATCTGGTAAGAAAAACTGTTTTTTTTTTTTTTTAAAGCTTGAGACAGAACTGGAGAAGCAAATGGAAGGAAAAGAAACTGAATCCCAGAGGTAGGAAAAGGAGAGAATGAACATCGTTTTCTTGAGCTTCTGATTAATGTTTCGAACAAGCAAACTGGAAAAGTCAAGGGAAGCAAAGCAAAGAACTTTTATTTGAGGAATCTGTTTCCTCTAAGGAGTGGGTAAACACATTAGGCCAGGAAGCTGCATTAGAATGTGGATCTTTAGGTAAGGCAAAGGTAAAGGCTCCCCTCACATATACGTGCTAGTCGTTTCCAGCTCTAGGGGTCGGTGCTCATCTCCGTTTCAAAGCCGAAGACCCAGCGCTATCTGAAGACGTCACCGTGGTCATGTGCATGATGACTATATGCCAAAGGTGCAGAGAACGCTGTTACCTTCCCACCAAAGGTGGTCCCTATTTTTCCACTTGCATTTTTACATGCTTTCGAACTGCTAGGTTGGCAGAAGTTGGGACAAGTAACGGGAGCTCACTCTGTTTCATAGTGCTCGGGATTCAAACCGCCGAACTGCCGACCTTTCTGATCAACAAGCTCAGCGTCTTACCCACTGAGCCACCGTGTTCCTTTATTTATTTGGATCTTTATTTGTGCTCAAATCTAGCCTTATGTTCTCATGTGTTTATTTTTCCCTTTGCAAGTAGAGAATTCTTTGCAATGTCAGCCTTTTTCTTTATTCCTGTGTCAAGCTGCTCCAATCCATTTAATCTGCTCTTTCTAAACTTCTTTAAGTGGAAATAAAGCCTCGTTTAGCAAGCACTCACAGTCATAATGGTGACGGCATTATGACCAGTCCTCACATTTATAACCTTTGGAGATCTGTAAAGCAAAGGAAAGCTGAAGTAAGATCAAGGGCGCCTTAGTGGTTTCACTTAGCAAAGACTTCACATGACGACTGAGCTGCTGGTCTCAATTACCATCACTAAAGGAGGACCACCTTATACTCTTGCATGATCTAAAGGCAAGGACATTACTTGTAGCAGACCAGCACCATCTTGTGGTCTGGATGGATCATTGCACATATTGTACTAAATTGCTTTCAGTTGTTTTGGTCAACAATGGTATACTTTCGGATCACCTGATAAGACTGGGGCTAAGAGGCTTTGTTTTGCAGGGTTTTCACTCCTTCCTTAGCTCTAATTTGTGTTGGTGGGGGAGGAGAGATTGGCCCCATGGACCGTGACTTGTAGGATCAGCCCTATCTCCCTTGCTTTTCAATATCTCTAGGAAGCCTTTAGAAGGAGTCCTTTGACAGCTGGGATTTGATACTATCAAAATGCTGGTGACACACAATTGTACATGTTTTATCCTGGCTGTGATAAGGGTGATAATTTCAATACCCTACTTGGTGCCTGGAAATTGTCAGCATCTGGATGGGAGACAACAGACTGAAGTTGAACCCTGGTAGGTCAAAGTGGATGTTGATACATTGGGGTCTCGTGTCACTGCCAGAGTTATACGGTACCTTGAATAATAGATTTATGACTTGGAGGTACTTCTTTACTCGTGGCTCCTACTGGATCTAAAAGGACATAGGCCTAGCATTGGATGGTAAACCAGTTATACTCTTACCTAGGACGAAAGGATCTGTCTGTACTAATTCACATCCTTATCGCTACCCTTTAAATGTCATGTATAGAGGTTGGGATCTTAGAGTCAACTACATAACCCAGGGTTTATAGTATCAAAGGGTTAATAAAGAAAACTAGGGAGGATGACTCAGC
>JANHGC010006259.1:226894-237012 GCA_027560395.1 Boaedon fuliginosus | reverse complement strand
TGAGTTTCTGCCCAAGTTTCTACTGTCCCAAAATATTTCACTTCTCTAGGGGGAGGGGTGAGTGCTAACTTCCTACAAAGGTGAGGTACAAATAATTTAAAAACAAAAAACACATCATAGTCTAAAATAATAATTGTATTCATATGCAAAAATCTAAAGGGAGGGTTAAGAACATCAAATAGTTATAGGGAAGCGTAAATATTAGTATGTGGCACTCTATGTCTCTCAGATTACAGAGTGTTCTGGTATAATGAACTAAATGCCCTTTTAATCTAGTTCAGGGATGTCAAACTCAAGGGCCATGGGGTGCTTCAATCTGGCCCATCGGGCCACCCTGGAAGCAGAGAAGGACCGGCCCGTAGTGCCTCTTGTTGCCCCTCTCCCACCTTTCATAGTACAATTACATAGAATGATGCATTTTTTTGCCCTATCTCCTTGTGCACATTGGTACTTTTTCAACAGCAAATAAAAAGCATATTTGTCTACATGAAGATGGTGTATGGTAATTTTTTCAGAGGGGAATTGATTCAAAAAGTGGGGGCGGGGAAACAAAAGAGGAGCGAAATGAAGATAAAAAATTAAATGTAGTGAACCCAAGATTACAATAATTTCTGTTTTCCTAGCACGGCTTTTGCTATAGAGAATAACTCATCTCACAGAAGAGATGTGTTTCTTTTTCGAGCAAAGCCGTGTTGTTTTTGTCATGCTTGGGCAGGCAAGGAAAATTGGAGGAGTGTACTATTAAAAAGGACAACAGTCTTCTTAATCCACAGACTGTAGTCTCAGCTTCAGCAGTTATGTTACACCTTTCTCTTGGAGATAAAACTTCAAAGGATAGAGCTAAAACATGTTTCCTAAACCAGCCGGCTGTGCTTTTAAAGTTATGTTTTTACTGTGCAAGGGTACAGTAGGCAGAGACATGATTTCAAACTGGTGGGCGATTGTTCAGAAGCTGCCCATTTTAGATTCACTCAAGCCTGTGTTGGCTAAAGTGATAAGTTGAACATCACCCTAAAGAGGGCACACACAAACCAATTGGGTAATGCTGCCCCAAAAAAATGCTAATAGGAATTCTTGAGGAGTGTAGCTTAACGCAAGGAGGTTCTTCCTTATTTGAAAAGCATATTAAGATGAGCCTATCACATCTTTTTTTTTTAATATTGATGCTAGAAACTACGCCTTCAGGTTTTAACTATTTGCCACTGAACTTCAGCAGTAGAATCTTGCCTTCTCTAAGGCATTACAGGTAGTCCTCGTTTAGCGACTGCCTTGTTTAGTGATCATTTGCAGTCACAATTATGACGAAGGCTTTATCACCAGTTCTTGCATTTACAATGTTCACAGCTCTATAAAGCAGTCACTTGGTGACTGCTTCACTTAATGACTGAATTGCCACTCCAAATTTTGGTTGCTAAAAACCTGGGACTTTCCCCAAGCATTGGGATGTCTCATTTAGTATAGTGGTTGTCTGTTTATTTGGGGTTTGCTCCATACAGTCAATGTTATTTTAATTCTTTATAATTGCACTGTAGTTATTCTCTTGATATATATGTTATACATGTATATTCCATGAATCCAAATTCCCCCCTGTCAGGATGAGGGTGGCATTGTTTCCACGCAGAGTCAGCACACTAACATTGTCAGCAAGCAAGTCTTTATTAACAATGTGATCAATACAGCAATCATAGACAAGGATACACGAGATATAGCAGGATAGATACTATGGGAGCTACAAGCTCCTTATATAGGGTAAAGGTGTGTGGGAGTCAATCCTCCCAGTAACAGAGTGGGAACCAATCAGAGCAGGGTAGTAACAGAAGGCAAAGTTTGAAGGCTAGCAACTGCCCTTAGTAACATATGACTAACATCTGCCAAGAACTGCGTGGAAGCAGGTCAACAACAGGAGCTGAGTGGGGAGATAATTATAAGGTTCCCAGGCATCTGGTCTCCATGTGTAGAGTTGTGATACATAATAAAAATAATAGTCAACACCCCCGTTATGCTTTTCATAGTCTTCTATGACAGACCCTGACAGGAATTGTTGAAAATGGACCCAACTATTAATCTAAAACAGGATCTCATATCTTGCACCAACCTCTCCCATTTGTTCATTTCAGCCAGTAAATAGCTATGGAACATTTTCTCCTGTTACCAAGTGAATAAATTAATTACAGTCTAGAACAAGTGAGGCACTTGGTACCTCAAGAGCTATCTTGAGCCATGGTGGCAGATTGGTTAGGATGCAGTATTGCAGGCTACCTTTGCCTATTATCAGTTGTTCGATCCTGACCCGCTGAAGGTTGACTCAGCCTTTCATCCTAACGAGGTCAGCAAAATAAGGACCTGGATTGTTGGGGGCAATATGCTGGCTCTGTAAACCAGAGAGGGCTGTAAAGCACTATGAAGTGGTATATAAGTCTAAAAGCTATTGCTATCTCAAAATCGAAGTTCCTGGAAAGCATTGTGCCAGTCACTACTTGTTTATCAGAACTATAATAAGAACAGCTCAGGCTGGATGCCTGAGAACACCACCATTTTATGGTGGTTCACCTCCTACCTCTTTGGTCATTTGCAGTCAGTGTTTGTAGAAGGGCAGAGGTTGAAACCAAGGCCCCTATCATGTGGGGCACCTCAGGGTTTGGTCCTCTCACCACTCCTACTCAACATCTATATGAAGGGGGGAGATCATCCAACGGTCTGGGGTGAAGTATCATCAGTATGCTGATAATACTTAATTATTCATCTCTACCCCGAACCAAACCAATGATGCTGTTGAAGTGATGGCTCAGTGCCTGGAAGCTGTAGGGGCCTGGATGGGGACCAACAGACTCAAGCTCAACCTAGACAAGACTGAGTGGCTTTGGGTTCCGTCTTCTCAAAATGTCCATGATGTTCCATCATTGGTGTTGACCTCCTCTGAGAGGGTACACAACTTAAGTGTCCTTATGGATTCACAGCTGAAATTGGAAGAACATTTAATGTATGTAGCCAGAAGGACCTTTGCCCAGGTTCTCCTGGTGAACCAGCTGCGGCCCTTTCTTGACCAGGATGCACTGTTCACTGTCACTCATATCCTCATCTCCACCCAGTTAGATTACTGCAACGTGCCCTTGAAAAGCATTTGGAAGCTTCAGTTGGTCCAAAATGCGGCAGCATGAGTAGTTATGGGTGTGCCTCGTTACACCCATACCACACCACTCTTGCTTGAGCTACATTGGCTCCCAGTTAGCTTCCGGGTGCAATTCAAGATATTGGTTATTACCTTTAAAGCCCTACATGGTATAGGATTGGGTTATTAATGAGACCGCCTCTTACCACCATTTGCCCCCCCAGCATCCTGTGAGGACCTGCAGGGTTGGCCTACTCCGGTTACCATCATCCAAACAATTTCAACTGGAGGTTCTTCAGAGGAGGGCTTTCTCTGTGGGTGCCTCGGCCCTCTGGAATAGGCTCCCGCCGGGAATCTGGGTTATCCCTGACCTATTAACCTTCCGCCAAGCCCTTAAAACATGGCTCTTTCAGTGGGTTGAGTTGGGCTACACCCGAAGAATGTTTTAATTAATAATTTCTTAATATTTTTTATTAATTTAATGAATTTTAACACATAATGAATTGTTTTATATTGTTTTCTCTTGTTGTGAGCCCCCTGGAGTCCTTCGGGAATCGGGCAGGCAATACATTTCAATAAATAAATAAGTAAGTAAGTAAGTAAGTAAGTAAATAAATAAATAAATATAGCCCTGTCCTTTGAGCAAGTTAGCCGCCTCGAGTTCCTCTTGACCAGGGAAGAGAGGCGGGGTATAAATCTAATAAAATAAAATAATAAATAAATAAACATCACTGAAGACCAGGACAATTCCATCCTACTTTTGCCAACTGAGTTCCCTGCCAACAATAAAGGGGCAATTTTTTTTTTCATCTTGTCAAGCTGCAGCCAATTCAACTGAACTTTCGGGATGCAATTTTTTTTTCATAGGCGAAACAAAACAGATTCCCAATTTGTAGCCCTCAAATTCATATCCATCAGGAAATCCTGGTTACAGCTGTCTTGGCTGACAGTTAGAGGGTGAACAGTATGAAAAGAACACATACTATATATATTTACGCCTTCATCACACTGCATATAAAATTATGTATAAATATATACATATACCTCATTGCGATCAAACTTAAATATTTTGGCCACCAAATGAGAAGGAAGGACTCACTGGAGAAGAGCCTAATGCTGGGAGCAAATGAGGCCAAAAGAAGAAGGGGATGACAGAGAACGAGGTGGCTGGATGGAGTCACTGAAGCAGTCGGTGCGAGCTTAAATGGACTCCGGGGGATGGTAGAGGACAGGAAGGCCTGGAGGAACATTGTTCATGGGGTCGCGATGGGTTGGACACAACTTCGCGACTAACAACAATGAAGTGGCTAAGGTGCTGAACTAAAACTAGGGAGAAGTGGACATTCTCCAGTGGCCTACCTTGATGGGCTTGGTGATGCAATATGGGCTCCGCCCCTCTCCTCAGGCAAGTCAAACTTGTAAGGGGTGGAGCTCCCTGTGATGTCCCAAACATCACTTGCTTCTCTAAAGGCACAGTCAGACTTGGCTCACAGAGCCAAATCCAGTGACCTTTTACCTCAACCTCTAGTTCAGGGAGTTCTTTTACAATTTTTGCCTCAACTCAGCTCTTCATCCATCAAGGACACATAAGAAGAAGCAAGTTTTTGGGGCTAGGAGGAGAGAGGGTAAGAGGAACATCTCTGCCCCCTTCCCCCTGTGTTTCCTACCCCACTCCCAGCCGGAAAAACAAATGGAGTGGCTGGGAGGCCCTATAGGGTGATGGGCCGCTTGCTGGACCGCTCCATAGGAGAATCAGCGTTCTGGCCATTTACGCGGTGCCATTTTAACCTCTCCTGGTGCAAGGAAAAATGCAGAAAACAGTGGAGTGGCAGTTTGGCCTCAACAGGCCTTCCCTGGCAGCCTCGGCTGAGGTCTCCAGAAGGAGGAGGGGGATCTCCAAAGTTTTCACTGCACAGCGCGGCAAGGCTCAGCAAAATGGTTGAGAGGCCAAGGCTCGTACCGCTCAGCTGTTTAAATTTTGCGCTGGTGGGAGGCCGAGCGCAGGGGCAGTTAGTGGCAGCCTAGCCTTATTCGCATCAGCCATAGCCTCAGCAAGTAGGGCGGCCAGAAGTGGAGGGATCCAAATCGTTTGGACAGGATTTACGGCTACCCTAAAACACTTTCCCCCCACCAAGGCAGGAGCCAACAAGTGGAGACGAGATTCCCCAAAAGTTTTTCCCTGCACAGTGCAACGTGAATACAGCGAAGTGGTTGGGAGCAAGAGGCTCTGACCGCTGAGCTGATTCAATATTACCACAGGCGAGACCGCGCATAGGCGCAGTGGATTAAGAGGCAGTTTAACTAGCCTCTCCCTCAGTCTGGCTGTAGCCTCTGGAGGTGGTCGGCTCGAGACAAACGCAGATTTGGCAACCTCACTCTAGAAGGCAGAAGCTGATGAGCGAAAGCTAATCCGGAGGCACTTTTGCAACAGCACTCGGTAAGTACAAGTGGGGCCTCCTGACACAGCCATATTATAATTACCAGCAGGCGCTGGGATAGAAAGGACACCAATATAGGGTGCAGGACCAGGAGGGGGTCTACCCTAATGGAGGCCTGGAAAACCCTAACCTACCCCAGCTTATAAAATGGTAGTGGTGGGGAGGATGGGCCTAGATGGCAGTTTTATTACATAGTTCTGGAGTTGAGACTCAGGACTAAAGGAATAATTATTCTAAATTTTCTCCTCTAGGCAATGGAGAATACTTCTCAGAACAACGTGCCATAATCAGCACAGGGAATCCCACAGTCAAAATCATGGGATGAATTGTCCACCAACATTCAATCCTTGGTGCAATCCTCAATCTCTGCTAGCATGGTTTCTGCCATTTCATACTTCCAGGCCCGTTTGCCTCCTACGTCTCCCCCAGAGAAGGGGCACAAGAGACGGGACCAAGCCCTGGAACCTGTTTTCTCTTTCAAAACCCGCAGAGGATCACAGGCCTTGTGTGTGCAGGTCCTGTCTGATTTCTCTGAGGAGGAACAGGAGGACCTAGGGGACTCAGTAAACCTTGAACATGAGGAGCCTCTCTCAGACTCAGAAGGGGTCTATTCCAAAGAAGAACAGGAGGGCCCATCACACAGACAATCAAGCCATCTGTTTGCTCCAGAATCCTTTGCTAAGATTTTTCGACAAATTATTTCTACACTCAGCCTAGGCCAACCCGAACCTGAGACCAAGCAAGTTAGCTCGGCCTCAACCTTAGGTTTTGACATGGAAGCATCTTCCCAGCTCCACAAGTACCCCTTAGGGGTTTTCTACTGCCCCCTACCTTTTTGAACATCATTCACAAGGAATGGGCATTGCCTTCTAACTTCAAAGATTCCAAGATCCCTTTCCTAAAATTTTACCGGATAGCCGTGGGGCACGTCAACCTGTTCCGTTTACCCATGGTGGACGCCCCTGTGGCTTCTTTGGGTGCCCCCTAGGTTATCCCAATGGATTCACAAGGGTTTCCTAAAGATAAAAGATAAAAGAGTGGAGGTGTCTGCCAGAGGGCATTTGAATCGGCTTCTGGGTCCCTGAAAGCATCCGCGACAGCCTCCCTGGCCTTTTGGGCCACAGTTCTTTGGTGCCATCGGTTGACGGAACAGGCCAAACTTTCCGGAGCAGCCCAATCCAACCTGCGCAAAATTGCTTCCATGATCGCCTTTGCAGCCGATGCCATGGGGGACTCGATACAGTTGGCAGCCACGTCCATGACCTCTTCGGTGGTGGTCAGACGTGCCACCTGGCTCCGGAACTGGGATGGGGACAGCTCAGCTCAAAACAAGTTAATTGCTTTACCATTTATAGGATCCAAGCTGTTTGAAGAGGACTTGGATGCTTTCCTGTTAGAAACCCAGGGCAAGAGGAAGGATCTACCTTCGGGAAAGGGACCCAGGTCGTCTCAGTCCTTTTATTTATTTATTTATTTATTTATTTATTTATTTATTTATTTATTTATTTTATTGGATTTATACCCCGCCTCTCTTCCCTGGTCAGGGGGAACTCGAGGTGGCTAACAACAAATTTAAAATACAATATTGTACAATATAAATTGTCTAAACCAACAGTCAACACATCCAAGGGGTAGCACATCAGTTCCAGGCCATACGACAGAGTCTTTGTGGCTTTATGGAAGGCCAACAAGGTGGGGATGGTCCTGATCTCCTCAGGGAGCTGATTCCAGAGGGTCGGGGCTGCCACAGAGAAGGCTTTAGCATGGGGCCCCGCCAGCCGACATTGTTTGGCTGACGGGACCCCTAACAAGCCAACTCTGTGGGACCTAACTGGGCGCTGGGAGGCATAAAGTAGCAGATGGCGGTCTCAATGGTGGGAAAATAAGGTCTCCACCACTGAGGATTACTTTCAATACATTTTAAGTACAGTGCTTGCATTTTTTTTCTTTCCCAAAGGTAATCCAAGGGATCCAACTTAGATTATGTCAAGACCCACACGTGAGCAGTATGAAGCATTTAATTAATTAAATGCCGTTTATTCCTCCTGTACTTAATAATTTATTTCTTCTATCATCCGAACAGTATCAGCCTTTCAGTAGCAACTTTTAGACAGATCCCAAGATTTGGTCAATCTTATGGTCTTGGGGTTCCAGATTTTTCACTCAGCTCTATCAAGTATAGCTTGATAGAGGTATCATATTTGATATCCTAACTTCTGTGGTTATTTCTTATAATTTGTTAACTGTATATTAACATTGTATATACATATAGAACAGGAAAATAGAATGAGACCTTCCATCTATGAATCTTTAGATACATTTTGATAGAAGGCTCAAAATAAACCATTAAAGCTCTTATACTATACCCACAGTTTTAATTACGACATAAGAACTTTTTTAAAAAAATTAGGACTGGGTTACTAAATCAAAAGACCAATCCATTTCCCCAACTCCCTGATTTATCACCCTGATTTTGCAATGAATTTAATATATCTCTGGAACATGAATTATGCAGACAACAGTAACAAAGACAGAGTCCAGCTGCATACACATGAAATGAATGAATGAATGAAAATACAGATGTGTCAGCATGCACTGTACTAAAATAACAAATATTCTGTTTTTAATGTATGAGAAATAATCTATATACTGTAATACCTTTTATATTCAGATATCTAATTTGTATACTTCAGTTCTATAGTAGTTACTAGGGTAAACGGAATTTACCCTAGTAATTTACATTATATTTATTTACATTATATCATATACAGAGCTGAGCATTATTTATACAGAACTGAAACTTTAAATGTCTCTGAAATTAATATTTCTTTCGGGGTCTTGGAGACCATTCCATCTATGCATATACAAAACAAAACAAAAGAGACATATTTATAAATACAGGCAATGAACTTCACTTCTCCATAACTTCACACTAAGAAAGTTACCTAGCAGAATAATGAAACGTCTAAAAATTAAGTTATAGTGCAAGATAGCTCAAATTTGTCACCATTCTGATAGATATTTGTTGTTATGGACGCAAGAGTTCTAACATCCTTAGTACCTAGTACTTTTGCTTGGTTCCAGTGATGAGAGCATCAACCGCATGTCACCTAAACACTTACTAAAGTAGTGTCTGTCCTATAAATTTCCTTGTGCATAGAGAATGGCTATTTATGCATTACTCAAAGAAGAATTGATTTTTTTTTTAAAAAAAGAATACCATGTGTATAAATGAGGCGTGATAATTAATTAATTCAGATGCAAATTTGGAACTAATATGATTTAAATAGAGCTACCATGCATCTCTTGTGGGGAAAAAAACTGGTCAGGTGTCCTGTTAGGTACCAACAGAGAGTTGCTAATGGACAGCGTGAAGGTCTTCCCTATTACAATTTTTGTCCCTGCAAAAGAGACATGGAATGAATAGCTATTCAAATGCAGAATTCTTTCAAAGTTTTGTCAGTTGGCAGCCTTTGAAACAAAGAACTCCCCGTAAAGTGGGAGAGATATGGCCACCTTTCTATCCACATTACATTTCTACAGCAGGGTATTTCATCAAGAAACATTTTCTGTGTCAAGGAAAATGACTTTGTAAATGGAAGAAGGGATGTTTAATGTCTTCATAGCAGTTTGATTTTTGTAGCAGATCCTTGAAAACCAGTGTGACAGCAACACACTTCAAATTTATGTTTGAAAATACCCACGGTTAACTTTTTATCTGCCTTACCATTCTGACATTCTGAAAGGTTGTATCATTAAAAAAAATAGATGTAACATGTTCTAATAACCTTTGGCCTTTAACTGTAACTCAAATGTTCAATAGGGTTTAAATAAGAGAAAGAAAAGAGAGAGAGAGATAGGTTTTTTTTTAAATAAACTGATGGTAAAAAGATGCTTTCTTTTTTTATATATAATATTTATCTTGGTTCTCCGTCCAGTTGTCTCATATGTCAGGAGATGACAAGTTGCCTCCCTATTAGCATCTTTCTTTAAATAAGTCATCTTATCTCAACACTTTTGCAATATTTTATCCTACAATGTTACATAGCAGAAGAGAGATACAAAATAATTGCCTTGTTCTTTAAAGTTTCTCTCATCCCAATCTCCTGAGCATCATGTAAACACCATATTTTTTAATGCAGCCTGAGTTCCGTTGAATTTTCCCATGGAAATTAAAAGATTTCTGAGATAGGCACAACTTCATTATGAGGCAATCTGATCAGCATTAATCTTCCGATTTTCTGCTAGCGGGATGACATTGCTGTGAATTTCAACAATGGAGAACACTAGACTGGGAGAATGGAGATGTTGGTGGGAGATGGATAGAAGAGCATCTAGCCAACTTGTAAGACTTTCTAAGATTAGAGCCAAAGTTGGACTTGGTTGGTTGATTATGAGTAATGGTATAAATGCAGAGCAAAACACACACAAACTGGAACAGCTGAGTATCAAATGCATGGATTAGGAGAAATACCCTTGAATATGTAAATGCATGTGTCAGGTTTAGAGGGTCGATAGATCAGGAGATGCTCCCTTGTTCCCCAAAAATAACATCAGGCAGATGTTTAAAA
>JANHGC010006259.1:168954-179448 GCA_027560395.1 Boaedon fuliginosus | reverse complement strand
ATACAAACTTGCAGTTCTCCACCAATCTACCTCAAACTTGACAGATAGATAGCTAAGCATAGTAAGATCAGCACTGTAGGGGTCACCAAAGGGTAGGGGGCCTTTTTGCCTCCTTTTTTGGGGCGCAAAGAGGACACTCTTAATGAACAAGCAGCAACTCTCTACTCAGTTTTTCCTCTCTCTACTGCGTGTGCAGTTTTCAAACTGAGTGAGGCACCATATTCAAACTGTGTGTTACATACAAGAAGACTGTTTAAATTGGGCTAATAAAAAGCCATGGCGACGGCAGTCAGCCGAAGTAGACTGCGATACTGCATCCTAACCGCTGCATCAACCTGCCGTGGGACAAGAGTTAACACTGATATGTGAAGAAATGATGGATAGGACTCATTAAAGAAATGAGGGACAGAATGAAAGGTAAATGACAAAAAATTATTATTTTTACATTATTTTAAATAATTTGAATTTAATTGCCCCATGGCGAGTTGGTCGCAGTGAGTGTTCTGACCTAGGCTCCCCAAGTACGCCCAAAGCCAGATCTTTAAAGCAAAAACCCTTTTTATTTACAAAACAATGTTTCAGTTATCAGCGTCCGTAATTACAGACCTGAAAACGGTCTGGGAGAGCTGCCAGGCAGATAAACGTTCAGACACAACTGTAAACAACACGACTCTCTGTTAGCGGTAGAGAATATCCCTCAAAGTAAGAGGGTGCACAGCGAAAGGGTAGGAGATTGGTAGCAATAATATAGGCAGCAGATAATCACACTGGTGTTGTAATAGTTTACTTTTACAGTAAACAATATCTATATACAAGGTCTTCAGGAGTCTCAATAAACGTTGTCTTCTTACCAGTCCAGTCATACACGATTAGTCAGTCCAGTTCAGGTTGCCAATGCACAGCAGCAAAACCCAAACCTCCCACCAATACAATAAAAGAAGAGCACAAGAGCAATAGATAGCAAACAGCTATAGAGAGCTATAGAGGGCGAAAGAGAACTAAGCTAACATTGCACTCTTATACATTTACTTTATCCTGTAATTAGTTGTATGATGCAAGAACTTCACTTAAAGTAACAAAACATATTTTCTACCCAAGTATAGTTAGGCCATACATCCAAAACTTAACAGATGCTGCACTAGAAACTCCATAGGACACAACTCCAAGAAGGAGATCTCCATGTTGGGAGGAAAACCCATGTGCTTCAGTTCCAAGCCGGGAGAAAGGCACTGGAAAGAAAATGGAGACTGGAGGGTGATTGAAAAGACGGTCCATTTATTGGTGAACAGAATCACCAGGGTTTATGGTTCTGGTGCAGCTGACAAAATGGAGTTGAGAGTGGGTGGGCTTTTTATACCTTCTTTGGGCTTTTTATTTGAGTTTCCTGTTCCTGTACAAGAACATGTCCTTTAATATTCTATTGGCTGTTGTCAGTTTCCTATGGAGGATCATGTAGGGGTCATGTAGGGGTCATAGCTGGCTCTATAGGCAAAAGAGGAAATGCAAATCCTAGCTGTTTGTCTGAGCTAACCTGGTCAACCTCTGGCTTATTGTTTATCTGAACTCCCAGGTTTCTGTGACTTTGAAGTTTGGCCTGCTCTGGGATGGTGCAATGAAGGGAATTGTGTTCTGAAAGGGTGTTAGGCAATTCCTATTGTGGTTAATGGCTTTCGTCCTGTGTTGGATCTTGGGTGAGGGACTGCTTTCTAATTCTACCCATTCTGCCAAGGAGTTTCAAAATATCCTGTCTTGAATGGATTTCTGCCTGCAGTATTTGGTTTGCTTATGAATAGAGTTATCTAAATACTTCCTCTTCCTCTTTCAATGAGCTCTTTATCTCTTAAGTGCTGGCATCTGCTGTGGGCTATTAAGAAAGACTTGGGGTCTGCTTCCTGCTCTTAAAAACATCATTCTCCAGTTCTCCTTTAGGGAAATATAATATTCTGCCTTTTTAATATTTCCCAAAACATTTCATTCTCCTAGGAGCAGGGACTTTCCACACCCACCCAGGCCCAAACAGTTCCTAGCCATCATGATTCTCAAGACCAAATTGCACATGCTCAGTTTTGTAGTAACAGATAAAGTTAAATTCTCTTTCTGCTCCTCCCTAATCCCAAGGCTGTTATTTTGATAACAAAAACAAAGCAAAACAAAGTTCCATTAAGAATAGGGGAAAAAAGACATGCATATCAATTACATGAATGCAATGGGAGACACGTTAATCACTACCAATTCTACCTATTCTGACATGGCTTAACAATTTCTTTGTCCTTAGATCAATACATTTATGGATAAGAAATGGCTGGTTAGGGTGATGGAGGAATTCTTAGGAAAAAGATCCCATCCACCAGCACTCTATAATATACAAATGAGAAAGTTGCATTGAAGAATTTGTGAAAGGATGTAAATTAAATTATTGCCATCAGGGAAAAAAATAGTTGTGATGATCAATCAATGGATTGATTATGTGTCATGGTGCTTTAATTATCTCACTAAAATGCCTAAACCAGGTCCATTATTAATTGAATAATCCATTGTGCTCAGTAAATTTACTAATGGCCAGCATACAAACACTGCATTTTCTTTTCTTTCTTAACAACGTAGCTACTAAATGGATGGAAACAAAGGCTTTGCCTCTCATAACACAGCATTTGCTACTACATACTAAATAGACAACTTTTTTTCCCCCTGAACATGGCTTTGTCTTTCTGAGCAAAGCAGAGATTCCCAAATGCTCTTGACTATTTAAAGTTGAATAACAGAATCTTCAATATCTGCCAGAATTTCTATCACCCCATTTTAACCCAAACAAAATCAAGGTGGACGTTATTTTGAGTTGCCTTCTCATCCTTCCCACTTTCTCAAGATTGATTTGCCATATCTTCTCTCTTCATGGCTGCCTTGCTGCCTTCTCCTTCCCACGGCCAGTGCAATAGTGTGTTAGAATGGCCTTGGGAGACAGGAGGAAGAGCCACAGACTGGATATAGTTCAGTGATGGCGAACCTTTTCGGCATTGAGTGCCCAAACTGGTACGGACGTGCATGCGCGTGCATGCACGCATGCCAGAGTGCCGGAAAACCAAAAAACAGCTGGCCGGTGCATGCATGCCTGTTTTGGGGGCATTTTTGGGCTGTTTTTGGGCTGTTTTCAGACCAATTTGGGCCATTTTCAGGCTGTTTTTTGCATCAAAAAATACCCTGGAAAACAGCCCAAAAATGGCCTGAAAAAGAAATGGGCATGTGGCAGACTATTACCTTTGTTGCTTGTATCTTGTGATTTACACTGATTGCTTTTCTTTAATATCTTATGACTGTCACTGTTGTTTCTTATGATTTATGATGATTGTTGCTTGCATGTACACTGAGAGCTTATGCACCGGAGACAAATTCCTTGTGGGTCCAATCACGTTTGGCCAATAAAAAAATGTATTCTATTCTAATTGGCCAGCATTGGGAAGGACTGAGCTTTAAATAGCATTTTTGAACTATTGGATAAAATCATGGATAAAGATTTTCTTGATGGGAATGTTAGTCGTAATTGTTAGATGGATAGAATCAATGGTGGTATTCAATTTTTTTTACTACTGGTTCTGTGGGTGTGACTTGATGGGCGTGGCTATGCTGTTGGCCAATCAGAAGTGGTATTTCCCACTGTCGGCCAATCAGAGGTAATATTTGCCGGTTCTCTGAATCAATCAAAATTATCGCTACCGGTTCTCCGGAACCTGTTGGAACTGGCTGAATGCCACCTCTGGATAGAATCACACAATCAGAGCCAGATGCTGATATCACTTTGAGAAATATTGCCTGTATGCCTTGCTTATGGGTTTTTGTAAGTATCTTGCTGGATAGCTAGAATATTTATGTACAGGTCTTTGAGAAATCAAATGTATCTTTTCCTATGATTCATTTAAACAAGCCTGTTATTTCTCGAGCTACTCCCAAAATTCCCTCTCCCAATGTATTATTCATGTGAAGCAGCATCACAATATGAAAGAGGGTTGAGGGACGTGTCAGCTTTGAGGTTGGAGAGCTTCTTCCCACAGCCATGCTCAACTTTTATGCATTAGGCACAGCTGAGACAGGGAAACCCACAGAATGTAGACTTTGACTGACAGAAAAGGCACAGGAGGTCTCCCATATCTTGAAAAGTCAAGAAGACTTGTACGATTAAATAAATAAAGTATTTATAATTATATCCTACCCCGCGTTCTCTAGGCTTCACTCTATTTCTTTAATAATGCAGACCTTTCAGATCCAGCCTCTTAAGAAAATCAATAATGAAATAATAGTAATTAATAGTGGCTAAGATTAATGGAGTGATTTGTTTGCCTTTCAGATCAGCTATCCTCTAGGCATTCATTGTAACACAGTAATGGATTGACCAGGCCTCTTTAGACCCATTATAGACCCATTTGAATTGAAGTACCAACATAGGAGGGGTGGAATTATTCAAAAGCCTGTCATTATTTATAAAGTATTTAATGAATGGACAATGTAAGTAAATTGACAACAAAGGTAAGAAGACTTCATGGCCCTGCTAATTTAATTTTGTTCCCTAAATGAAATTAAGATCACAATTTTAATTATGTATACGCAATAAGGCTCCACCATTCAGCACAGTTTTATTTGAATTGAAGATCTGAGATTCAGAGATGCACAAATCAAGTCAGGCTAGAGGAGAGCAAACAGACATGAAATCATTTCAAGATTCAATCTGAAAAAAAAAATCCATTGCTAATTAATAGAGAAGCATCAACATATCATTATCTTATTTTATTTTTTTTATAGAAGAGGATGAAGTTAGCTGAAATAGTAGGGGATTGAGAGACCACAAATTCACTAAGAAGCTTCAAGGACCTCACCATAATATATTTATTATAAACATTCTCCCTGTATGTCTTTCAAAGCAAAGAGGATTTGAAGAAATTTAATTAATTTAATTTAATTTATTAGATTTATACCCCACCTCATTTCCCCAGTCAGGGGGAACTGAAAAGACAGAAAGGATAGTACAACAGCCACTGAATTGATCAGCAACGTGCCCAGGTGGTGTTGACTGAATTAATGCAGAAAACCTCCTAACTCCAACTTAAAATTAAATAGTCTCATAAACCATTTAAAAGAAACGCTTAATTTTTCACAATGGGTTCTGGGTAGAAACAGACCCCTGTGGGGGGCACGCAAGCATGCATGAGTGCAGGGGGAGCATGCACATGCACAGGGCAGGGGGGAACACATGCATGCGCAGTGGTGCTAAGCTGGGCAACAGCTCACGTGCCAGCCGACATAGCTCCACATGCCACTTTGGGCATGTGTGCCATAGGTTTGCCACCACAGGCATAGATAGTTGACTATCTAGTCTCCAAGGGAAGGCTCCATTGTAGGGCTTGCCTGGCAAACCCTGGCCTCGCCTTAAGGAGTTGCTGTTGTCAGCATTGTAATTTGCTGACCATATTCAGAATGCTTCGGCCTCCTCTGCACAGATTGTACAGCCCATTGTGTAGAAGAGCATCCTGACACACTGGGGTACAAGACCACAGACAAACTGACATTAGACTTGCTGCCTTGCCCCTTCTTGAAAGCAGTAAAGAGACCAGTATCTCTGAATATTAATCTGAGGGTTATCTAGGATGAAGCCCAAAACAAGGTTAGCATGGATCCCGAAAGAGCTTAGTAAGCCAATAAAACTCATTGGCCACCGATATGTATCAATATTAGAGAGCCATTTTCACCCTTCAGGACAAGCCCCCAGATTGTTGTCTTCAATTTGGATTTGAGGCTGGTGCCGAAGTCAATAAAGAACGCCAGATAAGAGGTTTTGTTTCCTTTTATTGAAGCATTTCAGCAAAAGGGGGCCCAGCCAGCAAAATGCCAGGCCTTCTACAGTTTTTCAAGGCAGGATAAAGAAACATTGCCTAAGAGCCGCGGTGGCGCAGTGGTTAGAAGGCAGTACTGCAGGCTACTTCTGCTGATCACCGGCTGCCAGCAATTTGGCCGTTCGGATCTCACCGGAAGCGGTGGTATTCAATTTTTTTTACTACCAGTTCTGTGGGCGTGGCTTGGTGGGCATGGCTATGCTGTCGGCCAACCAGAGGTGGTATTTGCCGGTTCTCTGAATCAATCAAAATTATCGCTACCGGTTCCTTTCACCCTTTCGAGGTCGGTAAAATTTATTTATTTATGTATTTATGTATTTATTTATTACATTTTTATGCTGCCCAATTCCCGAAGAACTCTGGGCGTCTTACAACATGGAGAGCAATAGCACTCAGATTTTTATATACTGCTTATCAGAGCTTTACAACACTCCCCAAGTGGTTACAGAGGCAGCTTTTTGCCCCCAACAACCTGGGTCCTCATTTTACTGACCTTAGAAAGGATGGAAGGCTGAGTCAACCCTGAGCTTGGTGGGATTTGATCTGACAACCTGCTGAACAAGTCAGCAGGGATAGGCTGCAGTGCTGCATTGAACCATTGCACCACCAAAATGAGGACCCAGATGGTTGGGGGTAATATGCTGACTCTGTAAACCACTTAGAGAGGGTATATAAAGTGGTATAGAAATCTAAATGCTATTGCTATTAGGCCTTCTGAAAGTTACCTAAAGCAGTGTCTCCCAACCTTTTGGGCACCGGGGCCCTGTTCAATGGAGAAAGTTTTTTTTTCCATGGACCAAGCCTGCTTGGTTTTGTGTGCTGCTTTCATCCCACAGATGGCCCTTTGCTTGTATGCATGGCCTGGTTGCTGGCAAGCCATGGACTGGTGCCAGTCCATAAATGTGGCTTATGTAAGGGGTCCTCTATTGGCTCCATGCCTGTGTCTAAGTCTTAACTAATAAATACTTCAAAAGTTATCTAACAATAAATTCTATTGGCTCTATTTCAACCCTGTTCCTAAAACTTAACTAATAGGCATCCTAGAAGACTTTTTAGCAAGTCTTCTGTTAGCTCTGTCTTAGGCTTATTCCTTATCTTAGCAATAGGTCTTGTATGATATGCCTGGCAGACAGCTCTTGTTTTCTATGTCGAAAAGGGACCCACCTGTGCACACTCTCTTTTCCTTTACCTTTGTTATACAACCCTTGCAAAAACACATCTCTCCCCTTCCTTCTGAGTTCATGCCATAACCTTGCATGTTTAGAGCAACTGGCCCTACAGCAAACGAAAAACCCAACTCACCCCCCCCCAGTAACGAAGTCTCAATGCTGCATATTGTGGGTAACAACTCCAGAAGGAGGGCAGAAGCCATTAACTCTGCAAAGCCCTTGGCAGCTGCTGGAATCAAAACACCCCCCAATTTTCCACTTTGGTTCAAAAATTGTATTTAGTGTTTTCTACTCGTGACCGAAAGCACCATCCTCCTCTCATTGAAGCCTGTCCGCGTCCCTGTTATTTTGGTATGAACATAATTTGAAGTGTCTGGAAGGCTCTGTAAGTTGTCAGTAGGCAAAGGATGGTATGTTAGAGCAAAAGATTGAAAACGATAGGATGAAATTTAACAGAGGTAATTGCCACATTCCGCACTGTAAGTAAATGGATGGAGGTAAGATAGGGAATACCCAGACTGGTACCAGTGAAAAATGAAAAATATCTTGGAATAGTAAACAATTGGATGGATGGAAGTTAGGGAATACGCAGCTTGGGACAGGTAAAAAAATATCTTAGAATAATGACTGATGGCAAACTGAATGAGAGTAAGCAGTATATGTGGCTACAGAAAAGAAAAAAAATGGGATTTAAGGAATTGGGCTCAATTTATTTATTTATTAATTAAATTTGTTATCCCGCCTTTCTTCCCCGGTCAGGGAGCACAAGGCGGTGACCGAATGACCTAAATGCGCTCTTCTGACTGTACGATTCTATCTTGAAATCAAAATAATGGTGTTCGTTCTTCACCTCACATTGTATTTTATATTGTCTTCTCTATTAATTTACCCCTTTTCAAATTTCTGTTTCAAGATAATCTTCTAAGGGACATATTGATTCACAACTTTTAACGTTTAAATGAGACAAAAAAAAAACATTCTTAGAAGAAACAAAATTTCCTTGTGCTAAAAAGTGGACAATTTTTTATCTTTTGAGAATAACCTTAATGTTGTCTGCATTGATATACAAAGAATAATATCACGAGATACTTCAGGAGGTAACTCTTGGTTTTGAAATACGGTACATTTCAAGTGGATACATCTTGTTGGTTCATTTAGACTTAATGGCACGTACAATCTATGGAAAAGGAAAAGAAGTATAGATAAAATCATTGTGCATAATGCATACAGTGTCTAAACTTGAATGCATAGCTCCAGACGCCCAACAAAGAGAGGACACGTTCTCCTTTTTTTATTGTGTCCTCTGTCTGCCCAGCATAACTTTAACATTAAATATTGACCAGATTTTTTAGTATCTTTTTCTAAGAACTTTTTTTTTGCAGTGCAGTGCTTCCCTAATAAACACTAACCACAAGTTAACAAGGTCTACTCTAAAACCTTGATTAGAACCCTTCAGCCAGCTTGCACCTTTGCCTGAAATTGACAAGACTTTAATCCATTGCATGCTGAAGACTTTTGCCTCTAACCAACTCTAGCACATTCCTGGGATTCAAAAGTATATTTATTATTCTGGAGAAAAGTAACTTCAAATACATGTAGACCCAAGTATATATATTTTTTGCAGTTTTTCATTGTAATTTCTGTTGTGGATGCCAAGTTAAACAATTAGCTCCCAGCATTTGTTTTCCTTCCCAATTGCCTGAATTCTCCTTTGTCTATTCAGATCTGTATCTATAAAAGATAGATGTTTGATTGTATGTGCTCTATACAAATTTGCAGTTTATTTATTTATTTTATTTATTTGATTTATGTCCCGCCTCTCTTCACCCAAATTGGGGAACTCAAGGTGAGTTCTCCACCAATTTACCTCAAACTTGGCAGATAGGTAGCAAAGTGTAGTAAGATCAGCATGGTCGGGTCTTCAAAGGGTAGGGGCCCTTTTTGCCCCCTTTTTTGGGAGGCAAAGAGGATACTCTTAACAAACAAGCAGCAACTTTGCACAGAGCATGTGCAGTTTTACCTCTCTCTACTGAGCGTGCACAGTTTTCAAACTGACTGAGGCACCATATACAAATCTCTGAGGCAACATGTTTTATACATAGAAATTCCAGATTTGCCCCAGTGGTGACAGGCAAAAGACACATAGCAGCCCACCCCGCCAAGTAAGGTCGTCTACGATGTTGGAGGGGGTGTGGGGGCTTAAGAAGGCCCACAAACGGTTGTGGCCCGGTGTCCCTGTCACGCCCTGCTTGCCTTTCCTCAGAGCTGGCCTGCCCTTGGCCCAGAGACGGCTTTGCAAGAGCAGAGATGTGGGAGGGGGTGCCAGGGGCTTCAGAAGGCCCGCAAATGCTGCGTCACAAATATACTTCTTTAAAAAAAAAAAATCCGAGCAAGGCCGGGTAATCAGCTAGTATCTGATAAACCTACATGCAAACTTCATCTGCATACACAGATTTATTTCTTGTGAAAAATACTTCTATACTTCATCAGAAGAATATATTGTATATACTAAACCTGGTTCCCCGTCGTTATAGTTCAAGGAAAAGAGGAAATCTGAGCACACATTACTTCCATAAGCACATCAGATGACATGGTGTTTTAAACTGATCAAAGTTCATCATTTGGATGGCCTCGGGATTGGCAAAACCTGCATCTACTGCTAGTTTGCAATAATGCTTTATATTAGCCTGGCGGAGAGCAATTTCCCAAATCCAAAGGTTATATAATAAAACTGCAGCGAAGCCCTAAGAAATTCATGTATATTCATCTGGTGGTGTAAATAATCACACAACTCTAAAATTTAAGAACCTAAAACTCATTTAAGAAAAATACAGTTACAGATATGTCACTGCAAATGTGAAGCAGTTATGGATGTTGAATCAATTCAAGATGTGATTTCCTAAAAGCTTCAATATTCTTATATAGGATTTAGCATTATTCAAAAAGGAAAGCTAAAACAAGAGAGAGATATATATATAAGGTACATACCTGATGATATATGAGTCATCACAAAGGGCCAGCAGCTGCCTCATCTGGGTCTGCCTCCCCAACAGGAAAAGACAAACAAGGCCATCTGGGAGTGGAAGGGTGTAGACAATGGTGGAATGTAGGGTCCCTTAAAAGGCAGGGATGGGAGAAGCTGAAGCAGAGGCAATTGTGGAGGACTCTTTGAGGTCCTCACCTAATAACCACAGCTGGAACTACTGGAACTGCTGTCACTAAACAATATGGTCATGCGATGTTTTGCTTCTTTACCAGACATTCCAGTTCCAATTAGGGTCATTAAGTGAGGACTACAGGTCCTCCACAAAGATGTAAATATGCATCTATTTTGCAGAACACTGCAATGAGGACCCATATTGTTTGGGAGCAATAGGCTGACTCTGTAACTGCTTGGGGAGTGTTGTAAAGCTCTGATAAGAAGTATATAACATCTGAGTGCTATT
>JANHGC010006259.1:23489-33581 GCA_027560395.1 Boaedon fuliginosus | reverse complement strand
GAAGCAACCTGGAATTAAGGAGAAACTTCCTAACAGTGAGGACAATTAACCAGTGGAACAGCTTGCCACCAGAAATCGTGGGTGCCCCCATCCCTGGAGGTTTTTAAGAAGGGACTGGACAGCCGTTTGTCTGAAATGGCATCAGATCTGCTATCAAACCACTTCGGTCCTACTTCGCTTCGATAGCAGCCTGCCCCAAAGGGTAGGGAGTGGGAATAAAAGGATGTAGGGAGGGGGGGTCTGACAGGAAGCAGAAGTGCCAAACCTTAGAAACGTCACCAAAATAACTAATTTGAACCTCACAAGCCGCCTTGTGTTCCCTTGTTAGGGAAGAAAGGCAAGGTATAAATTAAATTAAATGAATAAAGTGAAATAAATTGGACAGAAACAGGATGGCCAAGGTGAGGGTCCTGAGAGAAAGGGGAAAGACTGGGTTTACACTGAAAGTCTCAGATCTGGCTTTGCTTTTACTAAAAGTATACCTTTCGCTCCAACATATGGAGTCGAGGGTCTTTCTTCCCTAAAGGCCCAGGCTGGGAGAGGCCTGGCCAACGCTAGAGGGTCTCCTGCCTGAGCAGGGGGTTGGGCTAGAAGACCTCCACGGTTCCTTCTCTTACCTGGCAAGTGTCAATGCCTCCTTCCTCGTGCCCCGCACAGAGATTGTTGTAGTGGATTTTCTTGTTGTACCAGGCAGTGCTGTTACACGTGGCGATGGGGATGAGGTTGACTTTGGCTTCTTGCAGGATATCCGAGGTCACATTCGGCTCTGTAAGCCAAAAAAAAAAGATGTGTTTTATTTGTTAAATTTATCTATTAAATTTATTTGCCTCCTGCCTCTCTTTGAGCCTCCTCTGGGCAGCTTGCAATAACAAAAAGGAAGAAAGTTGAAAGGCGTGTAAACAGAAGCAGAACAATCTATCTTCTATATATCTATAAAAGTGTGTGTGCGTGTGTATATTTGTGTTTGCATGTGCTCTATACGCTCCTACACACCACAACCAATCTCACCCAAACTTCGCACATACATACCTTGGTGTTGTAAGATCAGCACTGGGGGGGTCACAAATGCCTTTGGGAGGTCTGAACCCCCCCAAAAAGGGTGCCGAAGTGCATCCCCCCACCCACATTTCACTGCCAAGCTCTCCTGCACATGTACAGAGGGCTCCAGGCAACGCTTGCATATCAGACGCTCTCCAGCCAATAGATGCAAGGCATGCAAATTGGACAAAGAATGCTGGGAATTGTAGGCTGCAGCATTCCCTGCTTGCAGCATGTCACAGCAAGGCATAAATAAAGGAAAGGAACACCATGACACATAGAGCTACTAACACTGTCAGGCCCAACTATACCCAGGCAACACTGGGTTGTCAGCTAGTACCACATAAAAGCACTAGAATTGCATACCCATTATTAGGCTCCACAAGAAACACAGCAGTCATGGAAAGCTACCACTTCTGTCTGTAAACTCTGCAGAGAGATTATTGTCCTGGGTGAGATCCTTCAAAGCTTCATCTAAACTTGGAATTCTAGCCTATCCTATTTCAGGGCACCTTTCCCCCCCACAATGACTTACATACTGATAAGCTTTTTCATGTTATAAAAGAAACAATTCACGTATGTTATAAAAATACCCAGGAAGATTCCAGCTGCTCATTCTGCACCTACCATTTTGACTTTCAGGGGACTCACCATTTTTCTGTAGCAGGTGAAGCCACTCCCTGCCAGAACCATGTGTGAAATTAACTTTGCTTTCCACACACTTCTGCACAACAAAGTGAGCTCCCGTTAATTGCCCCAGCTGTTGCCTACCTAGCAGTTTGAAAGCCTGCAAATGTGAGTAGATAAATAAGTACCACTTCGGTGGGATGGTAACAGTGTTCCATGAGCCTTCGGCGTATAACCATGTTGGCCACATGACCACAGAAAATCTCTTTGGACAACACTGCCTTTTTCAACCAAGAAACAGAGATGAGCACTGCATCCTAGAATTGGGCACAATTGGACAGGGACACCTTTATTTCGACTCTGTCGAAATAAATAAATAAATAACAAGTAAACCCTTTTCCTCCTGGAATCACAGGCTTCAATTTATTTCAACAGAAATTTATATCTTGGATACTGATAAGGGTTAGCTGAGAGCCAATTTGATATATTGGTTAAGATCCTAAACTACAAATGTCTTTTAGGCATGAAAGTCAGCCCGATGACTTTAGGCCAGTCTCTGTCTCTCAGCTCAATCCATCTCAAAGAGTTATTATTTGTTTCTGTTTGGTTTGAGGAGGTTTTTTTTTCCTCCTCTTCTGGCCGTTTTCTGAATCACAGTTCTGAGTGTTCAGCTCTCTGAAGGGGCATTTCTCTGATAGAATAAAGGAACAGGGAATAGAAAAGACCTTTTGAAAGTGGCCTCTGCTTGCCCAATTTACTGTTCAATACTGTATTAAGATGTGCAAAACATTTCAAACCTGGAGCCGTTTATCTGCATCTCGATGGAAATATTTCGAGGCTCCTCCAACATGACTGGGAATGTTCCAACCTCAAAATATTCCATCTCAACCTTTGACTTTTGAAAGTCAAAATGCAATGTTGTTTAAGTTGGAACGGGGTCAAAAAAACTTCTAGTGAGGTTGAATCAATTTCAAAACCAGACCTTTATATACATCCCTAGATACACGTTTATCACCACAACACTCCAATTTAAACACTCCGCAGCTCCGGGCCTGTGGATTTTCATCCCAAAATTTGAAGGGCAGCTGTTCATTCCATCTCTCCATTTGGGATGCCTCAGCAGAGCATTGCCTGCAGAAGGAGTTAAGATGAGGGAGTCATTCACCCTTTATGAATCGATGTACTAAGCTAATTGCTTTGTTTTGTTTAAGTGGAAGCATCATCGCTGAGAAAACAGCTACACTAGCCTTCAAAAATTTTAATTCAGTCCCTCTCAGATTGTTTTTTTCCTCTGTACATCTGTAAAGTGACTTGTGAAGTAGGGAATAAATCTACAGCACCAATCATTCTCAATGCTAATGTGAATAACTTCCTATTAGGAAGTGGGGGAGGGAGAACTGTGACTATTAATATAGGAGTTCTTTAAAAATGACAGAGTTATGAAAACATACGATAATAATAATGATGATGATGATGATGATGATGATGATGATTGGAACCAAAATTAACTTCCCAGTAGTAATGGAGGAATGTTTTGCCCTTCAGATAATGAATCCCCTAATTCTTTTGCACATGCAATTTTCGTATCTTATAATGCCTACTAAGAAATGTATTTATTTATTTATTTATTTATTTATTTATTTATTTATTTATTTATTTATTTATTTGGATTTATACCCCGTCTCATTTCCAGTCAAAGAGAACTCGAGGTGGCTTATACAACAATAAAACATACAATATAACAAGATAAAAAAATCTATCTACATTCACAATCATCCAAGGGGGGCACATTAATTCCAGTCCTTCCACCAAAGCCAAGTCTTTGTAGCTTTACGGAAGGCCAGTCGAGTGGGGATGGTCCTGATCTCAACAGGGAGCTGATTCCAGAGGGTCGGCACCACCACAGAGAAGGCCTTAGCACAGGGGCCAGCCAGCCGACATTGTTTGGCTGACGGGAACTGTAGTAGGCCAACTCTGTGGGATTTAACTGGGTGCTGGGAGGCATAAGGTAGCAGAAGGCAGTCTTGAAGGTACCCTGCTCCTAAGCCATGTAGGGCTTTAAAAATTGTTACTAGCACCTTGAATTGCACCGAGAAGACCACTGGCAACCAATGCAGCTCGCGGAGGTTCGGTGTTATAGGGAGCACCGGGGTACATTCTCGATCACTCGTGCGGCCGCATTCTGTACCAGTTGAAGTCTCCAAGTACTCTTCATGGATAGCCCCATGTAGAGCGCATTACAGTAGTCCAATCATGTGCATGTGAGTTAAGAGCAACACCTAGAATCCTGTGGAATAGGGCTGCTGAGCTGCAAAGATCAACCGATGGCTGCAAAGGTGGCTACCAAGAATGGAAACTAGTCTGTTCAAAGAGTGATTTATGCCTAGTAAAACCTTAAAGTAGCCATTGTGCTGTTTACCAGAAAAACTGACAAATTGAGCCTTTTGATTATCCTTGTCAATATATCCAGAAGTTAAGATTCACTTAGGTGCCATATTATCCTCTGTCCAGTTCTGAAAGGGGAGCACAAAACTGGAGTCAGAGAATGTCCATCCTTTTTTGTCTCCCAGTTTTCCCAGCATTTGTTTCTGTAGAGATTTAAAGAAAAGGGACTGTGAGATACAGTGGTGGTATTCACTTATTTTTACTACTGGTTCTGTGGGTGTGGCTTGGTGGGTGTGGCTATGCTGTCGGTCAATCAGTGATGGTATTTGCCAGTGTTGGCCAATCAGAGGTGGCATTTGCTGGTTCTCTGAATCAATCAAAATTATCACTACCGGTTCTCTGGAACCTGTCAGAACTGGCTGAATACCACCTCTGGTGAGGTGAGGATGGCTGGAAAGTACTCTAAATCACTAATAAAGATTGGGAAAAGAGAGTAAAAAACCAATATTGCCTTAGGCCCTGACTAAGCCCCCCTCTGCCACTGGAAAATAGAGAAAAAGGTGCTAAGATACAAGAAAAGCAAAATATTTCTCAAACTACTTGTGTTCAGTATTGCAGAGTTACATTTGGTTTGTTCTATGCTGCTGACAATTAAAAAATGCATAGATTCTTCATCCTACCCGTGAAGCATTGAAGTCCAGTAAAGAAAAGCATAGCATTTGAATGAAGATGTGAAATATATTATTTGCAATTTAGATTTGGCAACCTGTCCATTTTTGTGGATAGTATTATTTTCCAAATTTACCATTATTTCTTATTTCAAAAGGCATATGCTTACATTTTATATCTGCTTTCCACATGCCAGTTATTGTGAATGAATTAGATCAAATCTTTGGAACGGTTTTTTTTTTTCTGGAGTAATATAATACGTTCAGGAACATTCTTACATACCATGGTGGCGTAATCAGGGATGGGTTTCTACTGGTTCACAGCTATTCATTATTTTATTTATTGGATTTATATCCCGCCTCTCTTCCCCAATCAGGGGAACTCGAATTAGAACCTCGAATTAGAACCTTTTGTCAACTTTCTAAGCAGTTCGGAGAACCGGTTGTTGGAAGAAATCTCCTTTTGGTTTTTCCCACTTTACATGGATAATCCTGTAAGGAAGTCAGGAAGGGAACGTTCTGGTGTTGTTTCTAGCCTAATCATTATTGTTCTGCTTACAGGAACCATCCTTCCTATTACATTCTTGGCAGTATGCCTAGCCTTACTGTCTCCTTCTCCCAGAGTTTTTTTTCTTTGCTCGGGCTTGACTTCCTTAAAGGGGAAGGGTTGTTTAAAGCTTTTTACACTGCTGTGTTGGGAGGAAATACTCCCCTGTTGGAGTTCTTCCAGCCGGGATGCAACACGAGAGGCCAGATGAGGAGAAGCACCCCTTGATGTGAGTGACGTAGAGTTGGCCACACCCACCCAGTTACATGACCACTAAGCCACATCCACTAAGCCATGCTCAAAGAACCAGTTGTTAAACAATTTGAAACCCACCCCTGGGCATAGTGATTAGAATGCAGTACTGCAGGCTACTTCTGCTAACTGCTGGCTGCTGGCCATAGTTCAATTCTCACCAGGCTCAAGGCTCACTCACCCTTCCATCCTTCCAAGGTGAGTAACTGAGAACCCAGATTATTGGGGGCAATAGGTTGACTCTATAAACTGCTTAAAGAGGGCTGTAAAGCACTGTGAAGCGGTATATAAGTCTAAGTGCTATTGTGATTGCTATTGCTACTGAAAAGTAGAAGCAATTTAGGTATTATTCTGATAGTTTTTAATGTGGATTTAAATTTATATTGCTTTTAAAAGTGATTGACTTTGAAAAAGCTAATCTATTCTTTTTCGGATATAAATCTGAATGCTTTTAAACTGTGAAACTTGAAGATTATTAAAAGAAAAAAAATGAATCTTAATTGTAATCAGAGCAAAATCCAGTAGATTATACAGTAACATTTTATGAGAATCTCATTTTAAAAATGACCTTGTTTCAGTCTTTTGAGAATTACAGTCTCCTTTCAAGTTTCCATGTTGCTTCATAGTTATTTGTAAAAGGGGGTGATTGAAAACAGGAATTATTACAAACCCAAGCACTCTTTTGTGGAAATACTAGTGAAATATTGATTGACCTATATTAAACAGACAGATAAATGTGCAAGGTATGCCACATGAAATATTTTTATGCTTCCTCTGCATGCATTACACATTTTTCTTTGCAGATTTATTTGAACCCAACAACAGTTTTGTAACCCTGTTTTCCTTTATAAAGCAGAATATTAGCAGCAGCAATATCTTTATAAATGGCTGCCTAAAATACAAATTTTAAATCCATCTTTCAAATTTAGACACTTAGTAAAAATTCTATATGAATTTGAAATTAATATATAAATGTATAAAATCTATACATAATGTGAAGTTAACATTTAGAAGAGAAAGATACCTTTTTCTTCTGTCAAAAAATGAATTATTCAAATGTTGACAAAGTTCATATATCAGCAATCTTCTGTCATAAGTCATGTGTAGATTCAGCTTCTCAATGTCACATAATTATTTTTGTCCTTACTTCCTATGCTTGATGGGCCATCAATCTTTTTTTATATAACTTTATTAAAATTTTATGCTAAAAAAAATACAAAACCAGTACAAACTATTATTTAGAATAATAGGAAAAAAATAAAAAAGAACAGAAACAAGTATGTAGAAAACGGGGGGGGGGGAGAAATATAAAGGAATTGTTTCCTTTTTTTGCAAGGGCTATAAGTATAAATGCAAAGTAAATTCTTACTCTATAGTTGTAACATTGTCTATATTTTTTATCATTTTAACAGTTTAACAGTTTTTTTTATCATTAAGCTACAAAACATGATTTCATTTGTTTAGTTTCATGCAAAGAGTCAATAAAGGGTTTCCAATCAGTATTAAAATTAGGTAATATCCTGTCTCTAATTAAAATTATCAACTTGGCCCCTTCAGAAAACTTCATCATCTTAACTATTCATTCCTCCTTGTGGGTAAAATTGTGCATATAATAGTCTTGCTGCAATTGTCAGATACAAAACCATTTCCCCCGCTCCATCTTTTTATCCATCAGTCCCAAAAGAAAAGCCCTGGTTTGAATTGTATATTAATCCTTAAAAATTATTTCTTATTATGTAAATTCCACCAATTGACTGCACTTTTAAAAGACTTTCCCATAGGAGATCAAACTCAGCTGTCTATTTTTATAACCCCCCAAAAGACCAAAATAAATAAATAAATAAATAAATAATTAAAAAAAATTGTCTGCTGTGGTAACGACAACAACTCTCAAGCTATAAAATAATTGGCTAAGAAATGGGACAACAGATCATATTGTCATTAAAGGCTACACTGTAGATGTGGATGTGAATGGAATGCCATGCCTCCTAGCCACTGAACTCACAGGGATGCCACGGTATCTGCTGTTTGCTTATGGGGAACAGCTGCCTTGGGATCAAGTTGGAAGATATTACAGTACTTTTTTCATCCAGAAAGTTTTTGGCATCCAGCATTAGTCCTCTTGGTGCCAATTCTCTGCTAGAATGTTATGTCTACTCCCCCAGAGGTGACTAGACCATTGTTAATTCCTCACAGCAAGTTAAATGTCTAGAATGTGTTTGCCAATTGTCCAAAACGATATTGACAATTCTACACATTTGTAACAAAATATAGGAAGAGTAGGACAAGCCCACATTACGTTACTTTTAAAATACATCTCCAGCAGCATGGCGATGATAATTTAGTCCTTACTATAATTTCTGGTGGTGTTCCATAGACAGGAAACAAAACTTTTTATTACATTGGATATGAAGAATGTTTTTTGTGTCTTCCTAAACATTAAATGCGTTGGGGCCAAGTGACTTTTGGGAGGAGGCAAGGTTGTTCTGTTTGAGCAAGGAGTTGGATTAGAAGACCTCCAAGGTTAATTGGAAAATTTGACAAAAAATTACGTGAATATAGTATATGAAACTTAAATTCAATCTGAAAATGGAAAAATATCCTAAAACAGTTATTATATTACAATTAATTTGAAGTCTTAATCCAGCTTCTGCCCAAACTTTCCAAAATAATGATGTAACCACTAATTTTCAAAGATTTTTTTCCAAAGAGCCAACTATAAATGAGTCTCATTATCAAAACTGAATTTGCTTCTCAACATGGCCTGAAAACATCATACCAGAACCAGCATGACACCAGTACCAGGTTGCCTTTATAAT
This sequence comes from Boaedon fuliginosus, assembly GCA_027560395.1. Lineage (NCBI taxonomy): Eukaryota > Metazoa > Chordata > Lepidosauria > Squamata > Lamprophiidae > Boaedon > Boaedon fuliginosus. The sequence goes on along the minus strand of JANHGC010006259.1, from coordinate 25,245 downwards.
ACATCTCCGCCTGAATCCTGAATCCCGATAGTAAATGGTCCAAATAATCTGTTTCTTTTAGAAGCCTATGATTGTGCAATCTGTCTACCTTCTCAGCAACTTTTTCTAAAATGGAAGTTTGGAGCAGGACAAAAATGCTGGGTCCAGATATGTATGGTTTCATGAGCAGGGGGCAAATTGCCACTTCTTTCAGAGTTGATGAAAACACCCCCTGATTCAAAGAAGTGTATGAAGAGCAATTTTAACATCAGAAAATCATGAAATTCAAGAGTTTGCATTAATCTCACTGTGTAAGCAATATCATGGCAAGCAGGTGAATGGATACATTTAGGACCTGTTTATAGGTCTCTTTTGGGTGTGAAACAGAGAATTCTGAATTACATCACAGTTTTTAATACTAATCACCTTCTATTTTATTCACTAATAGCAGTTGGCATCTGAATTTTTGTTCCTTGCATATTGCCATTTTAAACAGTTAGCCGCAGTCATTGAACGTTAAGCTTAGAATTTAAAAAGATAAGAATTGTCATCTGGAATTTATTTTTTCCCAGTTTTTCTAAACAGCATCTCAGTTTGCTAAGATGTTATTGACTTAAAATCTGAACCATACCATGTTACTAAAGAGTATTAGTAAGACTTATGCAGGTTGAGTTTCTCAGAGCATAATTATGAGTCTTTCATCCTAAACTTAGCCATGCTCAGAGTAGCAGGCTGAATCCTAAAGAACTTCTGACTCATTATGCAAAGACCTGACTCTGATTCTGGAAAAGGTGGAAGGTGTCAGATCCCTAAAGTGATACTGCCATTCAGCTGGGAGAAGGAGGGAATCTTGAATGTGATTCTTTCTTACTGAATTTGACAACTGCTAATTTACAACCTTTATCCTGGCACCTGAGCAGCCTGCATTTTTCTCACCTTTTGGGGAATGTATTGGGGGGAGGGCCATGTGGGTTGTTTCATTCTGAAAGCCAGAGTAAGTTAGACAGGGGAATGTTTGCTTATCTAGTTCTCAGGGCAGTAAGTACAATAACATCTTTACACCTGTGGATTGGCTGAATCCACATCTGACTAGAGGGAGGGTATCCAGTGCCTTAAGTCTAACTGTTTTGGCTAAGGAAATTCAGAGTCTGCTTTGACTTTGTTCTGCTTTGACTTCTGCTCAATAAAATGTTCCTTTTGAAATGCCCAGATTCAAGAGTTTTTACTTTCTTGTGTTAGAAGGAGAGGCAGATCTTTAGAGAAGGGCAGGATCCCTGGTGGTGCAGTGGTTAGAATGTATCATTGCAGGCAACTCTGCTAATAGCTCAAAGTTAGATCCTGATGGGGCTCAGCCTTCCATCCTTCTGAGGTTGGTATAATGAGGACCCAGATTGTTGGGGGCAATATGCAGACATTGAGTCTGAGTGCTATTGCTAATAAAAAAAGAAGATGATCAGTAGCAAGAGAAATGGACTCAATTACAGTAGCAATGAACACTCCTTTGGTAAACCTGAAGGACCAAGTTAGGGATAGATTGCCACGGAAATATATTAATGTGGTCAGTAGGAGTTGAAAACTATTTGATGGTGTGTAATGAATCAGAGAGACAGTTTACTGTAATAGGTTTATTTATTTATTACAGTTTTATGCCACCCAACTACCAAAGGATTCTGGGCAGCTTACAAAAGAGATAGCAATAACACTCAGATGTTATATACTGCTTATCAGAGCTTTACAACACTCCCCAAGCAGTTACAGAGTCAGCCTATTGCCCCCA
>JANHGC010006257.1:56568-68973 GCA_027560395.1 Boaedon fuliginosus | reverse complement strand
CTTCCTTCCTTCCTTCCTTCCTTCCTTCCTTCCTTCCTTCCTTCCTTCCTTCCTTCCTTCCTTGTTTCTGGAGGCTCTGGGCAACTAATAATCAAGTTCCCATAAAATAAAAACTAGCCCCCTCAACATCAAGATAATAAACAGAAAAACAGAAAATAGCTTGCTTGTACATAAAATGTTGCCCTTACTACAAAGCTATAGCTATTTCTTTGAGTTGAATTAATCATTATCTTCCATTTTCAGCGTCATAATGGATATAAATCTGAAAATGAAATATATTTTGTGGGGACACTTTTGATATTGTTATAGAATCATGCTATATATCAGACTTTATAATTGTCCTTTGTTAGTCCTGTCACTTCACTTGTATCTTGCGTATTGATTCTCATAGTCTAGTTGGTTTTCACTTGTTTCTTCTTTGGCTTGCTTTCCAGGTGCATTTCCCAGATGTTGAACGGGTAGAATGGCTGAACAAGGTAAGCCATTGGATATAAAAGGAGCTTTTATCTGATAAACGTAAGGCTGAAATGCTTCTGCTTCAAAGTTTGCTTTGTAACTTGGCTGTTGAATCAACCGTGAATAAGCTTGTTTGCTCTAGTTAAGTGGCTGGGATAAGTTGGGTATCATTTGAATCACGTTCAGGGTTTGCCCTGAAGTTTGTTTGATCAACATTCTCTTCCGCTGAAGGAAAAATATCGCCATCTGCCTTTGCCGGGTTCTCTCCACAACAAATTGCGCAGCAATCTTTGTTATCAAAACTAACTAGCCATAGCAATTATGTTATAATGTATGCTCAGGACTGAAATCTCTTAGGCAGATCTTCATAAAACTGATAATTCTCTAATTTTTGTCTTCCCCTGGTATTTCTGCACCAGTTTCTTCTTTTCAGCCACAGTTAAATGTGGTATATAATATGCCAAGACTGTCAAGTTTGAATTCAGAAATCCCACAATATTTCACCTGCTCATTTTCATCTAAAGAGTGTAGGTTCTATCACTTTAGAAACATAAAAACATTTGCAAAGTTGGCATTCTGTCTTTAAAATAAAGATAGTAAACCATGGTAACATACAAGGGTTGATTTTAGCCTTTTATTCTTTTATGACTAGATTGTTGAACAGTTCTGGCCATATTTTGGAGCAATTATGGAAAAGACATTTAAGGAAATCCTTGAACCAAAAATCAGAGGAAAGAATGTACATCTGAAAACATGTACATTTACTAGAATCCATCTTGGAGATAAGGTAAGGTGATGCCTTTGAAAATGACTGCCACGTCCAGACTAGCTTTTCATGAGTGTATTTTCTGTGTACACTTAGGCTTAATGTAGATCTGGATCCATTTATTAATTTCTGATGATTTGTGATACAATGTTTTCTGACATTCATTTTATTAATAATAGCTGTAATAAATGATCTTGTTCAAACCCATTTCTTCAATTCCTCAACTGAAAGATAAAAGTGTAGGTAGGGTAACAAACAGTAGATGTTTGTGCAAAAGGATTGTGAACTTTTATTCAAAATAGGTATTTGTTCTAAGAATCTTTCAGATTGTACTTGGTGATCCACAAGATGCTAATATAAAAAGATAGCAAAAAGATGCTCCAACTTTGAAATCTAACTCCTGTTAGAAGGCAGTCCTCTGTACTATTCTTATGATGTTTTCTCTTACCCTGTTCTGAATATGTAATTGTTGTCAAATAGTTTGTATTTACAACAGTTATCAATGGTAAAAAAAAACCTCTTTCCATTCATTATTCACTGAGTTCCTGATTTTATTAATAAAAAAGAGTAAAGGTCCTTTGCTTTGTTAGGAATTTTAAAAATGACACAATACTTTTGAAAGAAAATGCTTTGCATTGTCAATTCAACTAATCAATAAGCAACTTAATTTTGTTCAGTAGTCTTAAATTGGAATCCGGTTTTCTGTTTCCTTAGTGAGCTTTTAAATTTTGGATGTCTTCTTTCTGTTGGATTCAACAGCTAACATTTTTAGCTGGCTGAATTTTAAAATGCAAACTTAATGGTTGCACTACAGCCTTCCCCCAAGTGATGCCTCCCAGATGAGTTGGAGAAAAATCTTTCAACTCCCTGGTGATGGGAAATGATATCAGGTTTAGTTGCAATATCTTTGAAGGGTAACAGGTTTGAAAATATTCTGTAATCTTTCTCTCCTGCCTGTTATTTGGTTTCCTTTCTGTAGATTTTATGAAATTATGATGGCTGTGGTCTAGTTTGATGTTTGGCTGTTGTTATATTTGTGCTAAGATAAATGGGGCTTTCTTATTTATTTATTTATTTATTTGGATTTATACTCCGCCTCATTTCCCCGATCAAGGGGATATTTTATTGATATATTTCTCATTGCTGTATCAATAATACTGCTGCGTGCTTTACTTTCAGTGCCCTAAAATTAAAGGAGTGAAAACCTATACCAAAGAAGTTGATCGAAGACAAATAATCCTGGACTTGCAAATATGGTAGTATAGAACTGCATTGTTTCCTATCATTGGGAAAGGGCATGAGTGGCTTCACTAATAAGCAGTGAAGAGTGAATTTTTCTGTGCATTTTGTTGCTAGTAGTGTTGGTTTTTCTTTTCTTAAAATGATGCTATAAAAATGTAATAGAGACAACTTATGGTACCATATATGGTATGTATATGTATATAGTATGTGTCATATAGAGTATATGAATCTGCATAGGTCCATTTATCATGGTAAACGTGAGTTTAGGCAGGTGTTTCTTTAAATGTCCACCATGCAAACAAATGAATAAAGATGAATGTTTGCTTCAAGTGGGGAAACTTAGATTGAGATCATCCAGGAAGGATAATGATCACAAGCTATATTTATAGAAAAAAAAATGGTCTGAAATAACGCTGATTGGATGCCTGCAGTTTATTCAACATAGTCCATATTTAGCAGAGAACATGCATCTGATTAAACCAAGATGTCATAAATATCTGGAAACAAGAACAGAATCATTAAAAAAAATTAGGTATGTTATTTACTATGAATATAGCAAAAATCAGTACTTCTGATGTGAAAAGTTCTGTCTAGAAATAGATTAATGATCGGGCATGTAATTATTAGTAATTAGTAATAATATAGTAGCAGCCAATCCCATTTCCTTTGAATTTTGCACATGTAAGAATCTCTGATATTGTATGTTTATGTCATTGGGTGCTTTGAATATATAAAAGCACTGAACTCAATAAAGCCATGTTTAGCTAAGTATTGCCTGAATACTTTCGAACCTTCTCTTTATAACATGCATTGTTAAAATACTTCAGGAGAGTAATATATTTGGCTGCCTGTAGGAGAAAGATGGATTAGCACTGGATAGGTTACAGTATTTCTCTTCTGGCTCCTTTTATGAAAAGGTGATATGGGTGTTTTCCCACTTAGAGTTTGAGTGAGCAGGTAGTTTTCCATTGCACATAGACCTGTCTTGTTTGACAGGAATCCACAATCCTACATGATTCACAGAGGATGCCTAGTCAAGGGGGAAGGATTCAAAACCAGCTCATCCAGTTAGGCATCCCAGAGGATACATCTTCGTATGTTGATTGGGAGTAGGTGCTGAGTTCTTCCTCTAGTTTTGAGAAAATAGGTGGAGCTATTCAAATGTTCAAGTCACCTCCTTATGCACCGTCCACATTGCTTCCTTGAGTCATTGCTGCTTTAGCTCCTTTAGACTGTCAGGGAGATAACAAAGTGCTCGTTGCTAATATGAAAATATGGGGGGATCAACATCCTCTTAGAGCAGCATTATTATAGGTGTTTGTTTCTCCATTATTTACGGTAGTTTATCGGATTACAATGCTTGCTTAACTTAAATAGTTTAGATTATTAGACAGGCAAGTGGAATATTTATAGCTACCTACAGGATATATAAACCTGAGTGGGTTTCTACCTATAATTAACTTTCTATTTGCTTTGCATAATCTTAAATATTGCCTTGTTCAAATATTTGTGAAAAGTGCCTACATATTTGCGGTACTCTTAACTCATCGAGTCACATTACATTTGGTGATCCACAAGTTATTATATGGCCACATGATGCATTTCCTTATTCTCTGCACTGGTAATGTGATCTAATTCCCAATGCTTGAAGATGGAAGAGCAACTTTGATGGCATTCAGCACATAGCTGTCTGTTCAGCGGAATTGACTTTTCATGCAGTCTTATGAAATATGCATATTTGTTTTGTTTGGTAGAACCTTTCCTAGAAGAGGTAGTACAGTGGAAATAATTTCTATTGTACTGGGCTGCACTTCTCCAAGCTTTTGGGTGTGGTTTCTGCGGGTTTGCAGAAGTTGCTGCTGAATTGTGGTTTTTTAATGGGAAAGAGAAAAGTATTAAATACACAGAGAATGTAATACTAACATCTAACAATTAAAGTTATTTCGCATACAAATAACAGATATCTCGTCTTTGGAAAAGATTTGAAAAAGTGGGAAGTTTTGCTGCCATGATTTAAATTAGATGTCTCATGGAGAACTATGTAGAATTCCTGTATTATAATATTTGCCTACTTTCTTATAGTTGCTGTTACTCAGAATTCTTGAGTTCTCCTTTCTTGGATTAAGTGTTAACTTTCTTGGATTAAGTGTTAACTTTTAATGAAGACATTAAACCTAATTAAATATAATTTAATATGCCTTTTCCCCTACCTTACTCACTCTTTGGCTACTGACTACTTTTAGCCACCCAATCAAAGGCTGAGGAAAGTTTTATTTCATTATTTAAGAAAATTTGTATGGTCGCCCACACACTCTGAGTGACTCTGGCTGGCTTACAAAAATAAAAACGCAATATACAAACAAAATAAAACAATAACTCCTGGCAACACTTGATGGGTTCCATCCTACTCTGGGTTTCCCAGGTCTTCAGGGCCTTGTGAAAGAATGTCAACGTGAGGCCAAATCTAATTTCTGCATGAATGATGTTCCAAAGGGAGGGAGCCACCATGGAGAAAGCCCTTCTTCTGGGTCCCGCCAGATTGTCCCTCCTTAAGAGAGGGGACTTGCATTCCCTCCCTCCCTGCTTTGGTGGGTCAGGTAGATATGACCGAGAAAAGATGGCCCTTCAAAGTCTTGGCTTGCAAAAGACTTTAAAACCTTAGTCTATTGCATACCATTATATCTAGCAATTGGAGAGAAAGACACTGGAAACATGGGGGCTGGTTGGAAAGATGGTTTATTGATGAACAGGATCACATAGGTTTGAAATCCTGGGCAGCTGACCACTTGGAGTTGACAGAGAGGTATCTACACTCTCCCGTGGGCCTTGCCCTTGAGCTTCCTGTTCCTGTGCAAGAAATGTATTCTATTGGTTATTGTCAGATTCCCAGGGGGCTATGTAGGGGTCATAGATAACTTTGTAGGCTGTCTGTGTCCCAGACTTGGTTGAATCTTGCTGATGCAAGGAAGGGGCTTGTTGGGTAATTCTTATTGTGGCTAAATGGCTTTGCCCTTAAGGATAATCCCATCCTCCTAGAGCTGAAGGTCTTTTGTCTTGTAGGTATGCTGGCCCAGTCTTTCTTAATGTGTACCAATATATCTGCTGAGGGCAGGGAACTGAAGCTCTGAGTTTCTGTCTTTAGAAACACGTTTCTCCTTTAGGGAAAATATAATATTCTGCCTTTTTAATATTTCCTAAAATATTTCATTCTTCTAAGAGGGATGTGTGCTAACTTTCTACACTATGCTTAAAGAAGCCTTACCTGGTATAATGGATAAACTCACAATATGAGTTACTTCTGCTCAGTATTGGCAAAACGTTTGGTCCAGTGAGACCATTGTAGACATAAACTTGGGGGAAGGTACTTTTGAGATAGCAAAGCAATCTGGGTTCTTCCAGATGTTTGGACTTCAATTTCCAGAAACAACTATGTTAGTTATCTAGTCTTTGGTGGGCAGACTTGTTAATGTCAGGAGAAATGCTTGACAACCTCTAACCTCCTTGTATTCCCCTACTTAGGGCTTTTTTATTCACAAATTTTGAAGGTAAGGCAGGAGATGCTGGCTTTCTGCCTCATTCTGCATATAGAAAAAGACAGTACTGTGGGATTAACACCAGACAAACAATCAAGCAGAAAACATTACCCTAATCAAGGAACTACCAAAGAGAAAACCAAATTCCCACTGAAACTGGGAGGGCAACCTACTTTACATAAACATGGAACAAACCCCACACTCACTAGCACTGATGATATTACTTACTGTAGTTGGGTAATGTCCCCAAGCAAACCACCAAGTCCAGAGAATACCAAGGACTCTTCAATTATTGTGTTCATTAGACGTATTTGCATCTGCTTTCTTTGGTTAGAAGTTTAAAAAATCATTATACAGTTTCAGTCGGGGGAAAAAACAAAATTAGATTTTGCTAATGGACACTCTGATCACCAAAACATATTTTATTGCATATATACTTTGGATAGTGTGCTAAAAGAAATTATTTCCTCTTGTTGCCTTAGATAACAATACAGTCTTAAGTAGAGCTTTTTACACAGTAGAAAGCTACAGGAGTTGAATAAGCATGCTATCATCAGATTATTGCAAAAACAGTTTGACAACAGAACGTGACATCTCTGTCAAATCTTTAGACAGCAGAAGGGATTACACAGGAAATACATATTTAAACAGTTCCAAGATTTTGTGACATGTGAGGTCAACTAAACATGACTTAGCTTCCATTTTGCAAATACTTTCCATATTTCATTCTGACATGACAGTGCGTTATTAGCAAAGATTGAAAGTAAAAGTGATGTTACCGTAAATAGCTCAGTAGTTAGATTAAAACTTTTAAAGGGAAAATGCAAAGATTGGAGGTGGGAAGCTGCTAATTTGAGCCACATTATTGGCCAAACTATTTTGAATCATTCAATTGGACATTCCATTCCATTGGAAAATTTAAAATCCAAAAGAGATTTTTGGGCCTGGTTGTAAGACAATGTTATATTTATTATAATTTGTGTTTTTGAATTCCCAAATGTTCCTATTACACAAATTTAAAAGTTCTCATTTGATAGTTGTCTTGTATCTCCACAAGGGAAGAACTGTTGTGTGTGAAAACTCACTACAATTGGGGCTTTTGTAACATGGAATTTGTAAGAAACACATACTAGTGATTGATTGATTGATTGATTGATTGATTGATTGATTGATCAGTTGATTATTCCACCTACCTTGCCCTCCAAATAAATTAGTTTTGTTGCCTTCAAGGCAGCAGCTAGACTCTTATTGGTCAACGCTTACTGTTTGTCTGCAATCAGTTGAATTAGTCAATATAAACTCATGTGCATTCATACTTAATGTTAAAAACAGTTTAAAGATTTGAAACTTTGGTAGTTTATGTGTGAACTGCTATTCCTGTTACAAATTCCCTGCAAAATTTATTGAGAAGCTAAGGAGCAGGAATAGGAGTTATAATTTGCAGAATTTCATTGGGGCCCTATTACGAAGCAATGTTAATCTTATTTCAGTATAATACTTTAATCTGAATGGGTCATCTTCTTTCTTTGTACTTCCAGGGCGCTTTCTGATTTTTACAATTAGTAGATTCTGTGCAGTTATTCTATCCCTTTTTTCCTTAATGGACTTTTGTGGAAGGAAAAAGTAAAAATAATGGATGGTATCTTATTGTTTACCAAACAGGCAATCAAAGAGGAGGAGAAAATTTTCATCATAATTCTTGGTGTATGTGTATATGTGTGTATTTATATTTGTGCATGCATGTGTATGTACTGTACATACATACAAACACTGATTAAATCTATCAGTTTTTCTGAAAAATATATAGTGATAAATAGGGTTAATCTGGCAAATACATTATTTGAGATGACTAAATATATAACTAAACAAGCATTATGGACTTTATATGTAGCAGAAAAATATTAGCATGATAAAGAAAGTAAAGTACTATAATAAATTATGTTTTTCAAAGTAAATATGATGTGATAAAGTAAAATATCTCTGGTCTAAAACTATATTCACACATACCCTTATTATACCTTTTTAATCAGAGTTTTGTTCTTCATCTTATACTATTACAATATAAGAAATTTCTTTAAAATGATAAGAAAGACCGAACATTTTGTCTTTTACTTTGTTCTTTATTTTTCTAATTAATATCCTGCTAACTGTAACATCTTCTCAGTTATATAGGGGATTGTGAAATTCACATGGAGATCTCCAAGCTGAAAGTAGGAGTGAAAGGACTACAGGTAGGTACGAAACAACTTTCTGAAACATTTTTAGATATTACCTATTTTTTTCCTTCCTGGAAAAAAAATCAACATTGTTTCCTTCATTTTTTTTATTTTTATTTTTATTTTTTTGGCAGTTATATGGAACATTACGAGTAATTCTGGAGCCCCTTCTGACAGATGTTCCCTTTTTTGGAGCTGTAACCATGTTTTTTCTTCAGAAACCTGTAAGTCAATTCTGATATAGATACACCATTATAGAAATAGGAGGACAGCTGTGTTAGTCTAACCAGGAGTCTGGTAGCACATTTTCCAACTAACAAATTTTATGACAAGACTTTTAATTTGTAAGTCAAATTAACAAGTTAGCACTCTTCATGTTTTGCCAATTTAGAAATAGTGTCCTTCCACATTACGATTGCTGATGTATACATTGGTCAGTGTGTTTTATAATAAAATTGAGAATATGCTTCTAAAATGTGGAAGATTACCATATTTCTTCTTCCAAGACATCATTTTAAACAAAGAATGCCAAAACAAACAGGAAGATGGCTTTAAAATATGCCAACATTTTACTATTCTAAGATAGTAGTATTCAATAAATTCAGCTAATTTAACTCCAAATATTTCACTGTAGCTTTTCAAGGAAGTACCCTCTATGATAGTTCATTGATAGAAATAAAAGCATGAAAACTTTAAGGAATAAAATTGTAACTGAAAGAGCAATTTAGAATATTATGTAACCCTTTTAAAAGTAAAATGAAACTATTTAAAAGTGATTAACCCAACCGTTAATAGTGTTAGTAAAGACTTCTATTCAGGATAACTTTCAAGAACCAAATGAGCTTTCAAGACCCATCTAAATAAATGAACATTAAACCAACCACATGTTCCTTCAGCACGAGTTTCACATATCTGAAACCATTTCCAAAAGGACATGTGTGCTGCCAGGTTGCCTCAGGGTGAAAATGAGTCATTTCAGGTGAGCTGCACTGCATTATCGTTGCCTCAGTCCATCCCTCACCTATTGAGAAAGCAACTTCTACCACAGTTTTCTTGCTTTTATTAAAGGAGATTTTGTTTTTCTCCATGTTGATGAAAATAGTGTAGACTAATTTATCTAATGAGTGTATTTCATTCCATCCTCCCCCAAGTCCCTGGACTATGTCTTCAAGGCTGAAGGACCTTACACAAAGTTCAGTAGTGAAACAGTTCAATTTTTATCCCTTCCTTCTTTCCTTCTTCCTCTCTCCCTCCCTCTTTCCCTCCCTCCCACCAAAATGATCAGTACATTGTCCCAGCAAACTGCCATACAATTGTAAATTAAAACTGTGGTATGGAAAGAAAATTGGTTTTATGTACTTGACAGAGGCGGTATTCAGCCAGTTCCGACAGGTTCCGGGGAACCAGTAGCAATAATTTTGATTGATTCAGAGAACAGCCAAATACCACCTCTGATTGGCTGACACTGACAAATACCACCTCTGATTGGCCGACAGCATAGCCACGCCCACCAAACCATGCACACAGAACCAGTAGTAAAAAAAATTGAATACCACCACTGATACTTGAACAGTATTTGGGGGAGGGGAAGAGTCACAAAAGCCAACTAATCTGTAAATCTATCAGTAATCTTTTGATTAACATACAGCCTATGTACCTAAAGTACAGGATGATAAAAGGAAAGCATCATCTGAAGCACTCTATTATCACACAAATATGCATAAGATTGCAACTTTTATATTGTGCTCACTCTAACTTTTCAATTATTTTATATCCTAAGGAAAAAAATAGTATTGGTTCAAAGGTTGCTTTGGCTTAAGAACTTCAGCCTTCTCTCTGCCTCATTGCACTAAAATTAATCTCCACAGTCTTGATGTTGAGACACCATCTTCATCTGTATGCTGTATTTATTTATGTATTTGTATTTATTGATCAATTTCCACACCACCCAACTCATTTAAGTGACTTTGGGTGGTTTACAGCATCATAATAAAACCATATAAACACATGGATCAAACACAGTTTGGAAACAGAGTTAAGAACAAATTACAAATTTTCCTTACAAGGAAAAACAAAAATCACAGTTAAAATGATGATGATGATGATGATGATGATGATGATGATGATGATGATGATCTTTATTGCAACTCAAAGTTCATACAAAAATAACACTATTAAGACATTACACATATCATCCATAAAACAGCCAATACAGATGTCACCGTTTGTTAGGCCCCGCTGGTCTCTCCCTGCGACTCTTAAAAGTTAAAATTCAGAAGGCTAAAGTATTGAAAGAGATGTTTTATTGTACAGGAAGATTCATTCGTGGAAGAAAGCTCTAAACCTCTGTTAGTCATCTCCAACCCCATAGAGGAAGCAGGAGAAAATGTCCCTGCGTTGCTATGATAATTCAGCACTCAGAGTGCACTGTTATTCCTGAAACTAGCTATGTGAGTTCTGGCCAAGTATATACATCTGACAAACATGTGTTAAGTTTAGAACATTGACACGTGCCGATTGTCTCACCCCTTCATTGCAAAGGCATGAGAAGAATCCAGCCAGAGTGACAGGTTCCAGTGAAGGAAATGAACCAAGGCCTTGCTGATGCTTATTCATCTCCTTTGAACACAAACCATTCACGCACATTCCTGCCCTGGGGCTGCCTTGCTAGGTGGTTAGTTTTCTTGCTCATGGAACTTGTAGCAGTAGCCAAAATGCCTTTTATAATGGATGGGTAATAGAAATGAGCACATAATTCCTCAAGGCTTGTTTGGTTGGCAATCTGAACTAATTCAAAATGGTCACACAATACTCATGGCTGAATTAAAATGCCATAAATATATCAGATGAGTGGAGGATGCTTCATTATTTGTTGTCAAATGTTTGAATAATTTTATTGTTATAATTATGATGATTTTATTGTACTCAATATTCTTGACATTTTCAATAGTATGCTATATGCATCAAGAAAAGAATGCAGGTTTATTTTCTGATATCTCCAATAGGATCTCAATCTAATTTGATGTAAACTAAATTTCCATGTTCCTACTTTTTAAACCAGCCCTGTTTTCAGTTATTAACCTTGCACTTTTACTGTTGATTTAATTCTTATTAAAGCACCTGGAAATCAACTGGGCGGGGCTAACAAACCTGTTGGATGCTCCAGGCATTAGGTAAGTGCCTCCCTCCAAAGGAGTTGGGGATGATCTAAATGTTAAAGACCCAATTGGGTCTAGCGGCTTATTTGCTGTCCTAGGAACCAGGAGACTGTGAGTTCTAGTCCTGCCTTAGATATGAAAAACCAGTTGGATGACTTTGGGCCAGCCACTCTCGGCCCAACCCACCTCATAGGATTGTTGCTGTCAGGAGGAGAAAGGAGTATTAAGAATGTTTACAACCTTAAATTATTTATAAACAATAATATCAAATAAATAAAATCTCAGAATGGAGATTAAATAAAAGAGATATTATATGACAGTTGTATAATAGGAACAGCTTATTGTGGGTAAGCACAGGTTACTAATCAAACAGAACCTATGTCCTTCACAGACATCTTGGCAAGTAGAGGCATAAAAACTGACCACACAATGAGCCTGCTAGTAAAATTCTTATAGATTCTTAGTTTCTTTGTAATTCTAGTCAGAAATGTCAGAACCATTTGAGCTACTTGGTCTCTAATGGGAGTTTTGGCTTGCTTTGCTAATTTACCACACCTTGTGTCACCGCAAAAGTAACATCGATAGTAACCAAAAGAAATTGTCACACCACAGGAAAATTAACTATTTGATTCTGTTGAGGTTTTGAAAAGCTCACCATTTGTTTTTGGGCTACCTGACAATAACGATGGCTATGAGTGTTTAAGTTTCTTTGTATTGATTTTGGTTTGGTTATTTTAATGAAGGAAAAATATTGTTCTTACCCCATAAGAAGAGTTTTTGCTTCCCCAAGATAATTACCTGTGGATTTGTTGGGGTTAGGAGTTTTGTTGTTTTATACTTACTGATAAGAAAAGTCAAAACTGTTGAAATAAAAGAATTTAACATGAGATGAGAGTGGATATAGATCTGGCACTCAGAAAGTCAGCTGGCGATAGAATATGTGGGATTTGCCTTACCAAGAGCCTCGGTGGCACAATGGTTAAATGCAGCACTGCAGCCTATCTCTGCTGACTTGTTCAGCAGGTTGTCAGATC
>JANHGC010006257.1:0-12762 GCA_027560395.1 Boaedon fuliginosus | reverse complement strand
CGGGGGTGGGGTGGGTGGGTGAAGACCCTATTTTGTACTGAAAAGATGACATAGGCAATCTTTTCTTAAAAGAACACCCCCCCCCCGCCAAACCAGAGTGCTATTTTTAAAAAGTTTTTTCCCCCAGGGAGTAACCTCTGTATTTTATCTGTCAGAGATATACAGAGGTCCACATTATTTATTTCATTAGATTTTTTTATCCTGCCTTCAAGATTCTTGTTTTAGACTTTAGACTAGACTTTTTATTGTTAAAAAGTTTTTAATGTCATATTTAATGTCAACTCGCCAAATTAGTTGGACTGAGTGCTAATTACAAATTAGCATGTTAGAACCATTGAATGTAAAGAGCTGTAAAGAGTAAAGATCATCTAGTCCAACTCCATGTAGTGCAGGAATCCGTTAGTGCAGCGTCTGTTACTGTTTAACAACTCCGGTGAAAGAGAATCCATCCAACACATCCCAAAGTAATCTCTTATTTTTATTTTTTTAATTGGCTCTCACCATGAGGATTCCCCCCCACCCCCGGTGTCCAACAAAATCTATTTCCTTGCAATTTAAACCAAGGAATCGTTGTTCTATCTTCGGCGGGGGGCGGGGTGTTGTGTTAGCAGGAGGTCCAGCAGAGAAGTAAGCAGTAAGCCCTTCCCGGGGAAACAGCTCCCCCGAAGTCAGCCCTGATGCGGAGGCGAGAGCCTTGGAAGGAGGCGGAAAGGAAATGCCCGAAAAGGAGCGGCAGGAGCTTCGCTCGCCTGGACAGCCAGCGAAGCGTTTCCAGAGGCGGCGCCAGGGAGAAGCTCGACGTCGGGCAGAGATGAGGAGACGCTCCGGCGGGCGGCGGAGGCTCCGGGACGCGTCTGTCGGCCGGGCCCCGCGCGTGTGCGCGCCTGTTGCCAAGGTAGGAGAGATGCGCCGACTGCGCTTTCCAAGCGACGCTTTCCCGGCTTTCCTCTCCAGGGCCGCACCGCCATATTGAGAGTCGCGAGGGCTCTCAGGAAGCCCCGCGGTGGGAGACGCAGTGGTTTGCGGAGGGGAAAGGGGAGAAGCTGCTCCCCTCGGCTTTCCCCGGTCCCTTTCTTCACCCGAGGCTGGGAGACGCGCCTGTCCTCGGCCGAAGCCGGCGGGGCCCACTTTCCTCACACGGACGAGGCCTCGCTTTCGGGCGAGCGGCAGGCGCTCTGTCCCTTGAGGCAGGTAGAGCCGGGCCTTTTAAACTCCATCGCTCTTATTTCGGACTCCGGGACCGAAGACAACCCCGCGTTGTTAAAACCGGATTCAGAACAGCCTTAAAATGTGCCTTGGTTAATGGTTGGCGATGGGGGAAGTGGGCCGAATGGTGGCTTCCTTCAAATATTCATAATGTTGTATTTATATGCATAATGTTGTATGTATCTATTTTGCCATGCTAATGTATGGAGGCGGGTGACCCTTTGAGAGCTGTATGCAAGGGCATTTCGTTTTAATGTATGCCGATTAGTGTACATTCAAAGTGACAATAAAGTTAGGCTAAGTCTATGTCTAAAAACGACATGGAAGGGGGTCATTTTTTCTTCAGATCCTGGAGTTAATCCGAGTATCTGTTGATGTGTCCCTAAAAACAGGAGTACAGATAATCCTTGATTTACAACAGTTCATTTAGTGACTGTTCAAAGTTACAATTAGGTACTGTAAAAAGTGACTTAAGGACAGTTTTTCACACTCATCAGTGTTGCAGCATCCCCATAGTGATGTAAGCATAATTCAGATACTTGGCAACTGACTTGTATTTATGACAGTTGCGCAGTGTCTTGGGGTCTTTGGGATCGCCTTTTGCGACCATCTGACAAGCAAAGTCTAGGTGGAAGCCAGATTGACTTAACAACCGTGTTACTAACTCAACAACTGCAATGATTCACTTAACAGCTGTGGCAAGAAAGGTCGTAAATTGAGGCAAAGTTCACTTAACAAATGTTTTGCTTAGCAACAGAAATTTTGGGCTCAATTGTGGTTGTAAGTCAAGGAGTACCCGTATATAAACCTCAAATCCTATTCTTGCGTAGAAAGGAAAACAACGTGGAGTGGTATGATTCTTTTAGCCCACTGTAATTTTTCTCTACAAGGAAATGGCTTTTTCCATATGGAAGGGTGATTGTACCCACACAAGTATTTGTGGCCAGCCTCATTATTTCAGATGGAATAAAAAAGAAACTTCAAAAAATTATTTGGGCTTCCCTTAACTAAAGTCACCCAAAGCACATCTAAATAAGGAGGCCTGTTTCTCTAGTAACCTCTTTTCAGTATTTTTTTTTAGAATCCAAGACCCCAAGACACTGTGCAACTGTCATAAATACAAGTCAGTTGCCAAGCATCTGAATTATGCTTACATCACTATGGGGATGCTGCAACACTGATAAGTGTGAAAAACTGTCCTTAAGTCACTTTTTACAGTACCTAATTGTAATTTTGAACAGTCACTAAATGAACTGTTATAAATCAAGGATTATCTGTATTCCTGTTTAGAATCCAGGAATGTGGGTTGAATGAAATTAAAATTGACATTAAATTAAAATTCAAACAACACTGCAAGCATTAATATTTTTTCAAGCAATATGCCTATTGTGTGAAGCTAGTTTTTGTGACTTTTAAATGTATTTGATGGCATATTCTTGCAAATTCAACTGATTTTTGTTTATTGAATAGATCTTAGCATATGGGCAAACTAGGTGAAATTTGTGATATATGTTTCTTTTTTAATTCAGAGTTGATGCTTTGAATTTAATTGAATTTGTCTTGCAGAATATTTTGCTGTAGTTTCATCAAATGGAACTTGGAGAACACAGCAAAGAATACTGTTTAAATTTAAGCATTCCATCAATACAAAGAAATCTAGTAACCTGCATAACACAAAACTGATTGTTGTTTTAGTTCATAGTAGAGAAGTATTTATACAGGTTACTCCATTCTTGTCAGATATTAAAAAGTGCCAAGGTCAGGAAAAATCAGGTTAAGGTGGCTGCTATGGAAAATGTTTTCCATCATGAAATGTCATTAATTAGAATTCATCTCCACTTTCACTAATTTGACAGAGCATTCTGTATTACCCATTTGTCTTTTTATGTAGATTGATAAGTATCTTCCAAACACTGGATTACTGCCATCCCACCTTTTATTTCTTAGGATGCCTATGGAATCCTTACTGCCACTTTAGTGAAAAACATGGGAATGAATATAATACTGGGCTTAATTGTTTCATTTATTTTTATTGCATGCCAGTTTTCTGCTTACTTGTTTATAATAAAAGTAACTTTTCAAGTCGTGAGGGAAAATATGTGGGTGCTGCTGTGACATCTGCTGTTTTAAACCTTATATCTTTTTTTTTTTTAATGTGCTGCTTTGTGTTCCAAAAGTGTCAAGAATGAAAAAGTTAAAGTAGAAACCAGAAGGAAGAACTTGTTGTCCATTGACAGGAGCTTTGATATGTTGGAGCAAGTACCTTAGAAATTTCTTATTTTTGTTAAATAGCTGAGTGATAAAGCTAGGTCAAAAAGTCGTAAACGCTCCTGGCACACTTGCAAATATTTGAGGAACGGGTTCAGCCTGCTTTTTAGTGAATGATCGTAAGTAGTAACTACGGTATTTCTAGGTGAACTGCATGGATAACATTTGTGTATCCAAATTAATTTCAAGCCACTGACAGATTGGCAAGGTCAAAAAGTAAAATTGGAATGCTTTTCTCAGCATTTTCCCCAGCTCAGGGCAAGATTTGAAATAGCAGTGATTTGTCATGAACACAATTATTCTAAACATCTGTGACTTAGTTTTTACTTTTTTTCTGCTACTTCTTTCTGTTTTGTTTCTTTTTTCTTTTTCTTTTTCTTTTTTTCTTTTTGCTGCTAATTGGATTAAAAGCCAGTTTGTATGCTATGGCAACTTGGATGGAGACAGATTACAGTGAAGATGTAAGGTAAAATGTACCCCATAGGGTAAGAGATATAGAAAATTATTTTTGAAACAAATCTTAGGCAAATATGACTTGTGTATATCAGTAAAAACACCAAATAAAATTCAATAAATACAGTGCTCATATAAGTTGTTCTTTAATTTCTCTGCTAGATTTAATATAATTTTCTTATCAAAGTGCTTTGTAGTGCTTATCAGAGATGACTTTTATCTGTTACTGTATTTAATTTGTTATTGCAACCATAGGTCTGTCTAAAGACAGGACAGGATTTGGATTTAACTGGCTAGGATTGAACACATTATTGTTAACTAGTGGTATATTAAGTTTAATAATTATTTTGTAAGTTCTACATTTGGCAAATTATCAGGTTACGCAATCAAATAATATATTTTCTTTAGAGTTTAAATGAAAATAGTAAAAATTGTAATTTTATTTCTTTAAATTATTTTAAGTACTGGTATCTGGGAATAAATATTCCAACGAATTTTTTAGGCTTGGAACAATTCAATATGTTAACTTTCTGTCTATAAACTGATTTTGTATCAGTACAATGAAATGACTATATGATCAGGATGATTTTTGCTATATATAATGTAATATATCACTTTTTTCTTATTAGGTGTAATAAAAATATAAATATGTATACAGACAGTGATATACATATGCCTGAGCAACCAAAAGGTTTAGTAAAAACTAAGCACATAATTTAAAGAACTGCATAGTATATTCTGTAAATATAATTAATTTTCCAAAAAGAGAGCCTGGCTAAATTGGAGCCACTTTAGAAGTATATTTCACTTTTGAATAATACTGCTTGAAGTAGGTCAACTGTATATATTTAAATGTTTTGTTTTTCTACATCTCATTACAGTTACCTAGACAGAATGGCGGACCTGGTGGCCGTCTGGGAAGTAGGCCTGAGTGATGGTGTTCACAAAATTGAATTTGAACATGGGACCACATCAGGAAAGCGTGTTGTATACGTAGATGGAAAGGTAGGTCCTTTGCATAAAATGCACTCAGTTCTTTGAAAAATGAACAAGTTAACAATTTGTGTAAGTAAAGCCTGGTTCATTGAAAGGATACTTCTCAAAAAAACTTTTCTAATAGGTATTGATCAGGGCTGGGCAATTAATTTTTCCAAGGGGCCTGTTGTGGAGGACACTGCTGATGCTGTGGGGCAGACTGGGACCACCTGCCAGCAAGATGGGGCCTACAGGTTATAAAATGGCCAAGTGTGGTGTTGAGCATAGGCTTTTCTGGCCATACTTCCAGTTTATTTCCTTATTTCTTTATTGTTGTCAATTTCTCTTAAAAAATTTTCTTTCTATTCTTTTCCCTCCTTTTGATTTCCTGTTGAACTGAATCAATCCTGCTTTCATTACCATAAATAGACTTCAGTATGTGGGAAAGGTGGCCCATAACATCAGAAAGTCCCTCAATTGTCTTCTGTACCAGACATTTGCTTTTGAGTAGAACAACCTTGTAGTCTGCGGAGTTTTGAGGCCAAAAGTGAGAGCTATTTTGTGAGACTTTTCACTCCTCCAGATCCTTACTGTCATCATTACAATGAGAAAGAGGTTTGTTGCACCATTATTTGATAGGTAGGTTCTCTGTGGAACAAGAGGGACTCTTCTCTCATTTTGGTAAGGCCATACATTAGCACTGCAGGAGAATTCACAAAGACCCCAAAAGAGGATAAGCAAGAAAGCATTTTAACCCACCAATTTCAGAGATAAATATGAAGGGTCCTTGGTAAGTATGAGGGATAGGTTTTTATAGATTAAGGTTTGCTTAAATAAATACCACTTGAAATACTATCTTTATGTACACTACCCTTTACACATGCTGAAATGAATCTTTTCAACAGTTTTCAGTTTCCCAATTTTTATTTGAAATCAAAATTATAGAAGGAGGTTTAGACTAAATAAGTATTTTTTTTAATTATATTTTATTGGTTTTAGTGGAAATTGCTTTGAGATGCTCCAGCGAGGGAAGCAGTATACAGATATATTAGTTTAGAATTAGTTTTCTTTGTTAATATAGGCAAAAAATATACAATAACCAGTTTCGGAATTCAACTGTTTCTTGAAAACACACATCATTTGACTGCATAGTGCAAGGAATGAATGCCTTATGGTACCAGAATCTTGCTTTCAATCACGCTGCAGATGTTATATAGAAAATCATTATTTAAGATGCATACTGGGAAATTGAGAAATGTTGCAGTCATAATAGTCATAATAGAAATGAATGAGCGAACCGGTTTATTGGAGAGATGGCTTAATTAATCAGATTTCTTTTGAGGCATAATTTTTCCTTTAATTCTATTTTTTTAATCATTCCCCACTATACTATCTTTTCTTCAAGCAGAAGAATAAAGAAAAGGGCATCCTGACAGTATGATGAGTCCTTTCTTTCTGGCTTTTGGGAACTGAACTCCAGCTCCTGCCAGTATATTTGAATGATTTCATAGGATCAATCCTGGCTAGGTTTTTATTCTGTATGGGAGCAAAAAAGTACACATAGTAGATGGTGGAAGAGGAGACTAGATCTATTTAATCCAGCACAGTGCTGCAAATGCTTCTAGCTGTGAGTAGAATCTGAGTAGGTAGCATATCTTCCAGCTTCCTATCATGTTTGTCAAAATAAAAAGTCAGGGTCAGCTACATTGTTTCCTTTGGTGAGTGCTTATTACTATAGCTTAGACTTTTTCTAATATGATTTGAGGTCTTGACTACATAATAGCAATAAATGTCATCTCTTCCCCTATGTCCAAGCTAAGCTGCATAATAGCCAAGATCAAAGAATTTATGTTACTGAGACCGCAAATCATACAAGTGCCTCTACCCCTCTGCCACTACATTTATTATAACAGAAAATTAAATTACTATCCATCCATAAACTCAGTTCCTTAGCACAACTACACTATTGTTCATTTGTAGGATTAGTCCTATAAATAAGGAAAAGGTATTCTAGAGCATTTCAGTCTTCAGACACGTAAATATGAGGTGTATGCAGGTATATTTGAAAGAACGTTCACAGAATGTATATTCTGGTACATACATATCTATTCTTCAGGACCATTATATTTTAGATATCATAGAATCATAGACTTGAAAGGTATTTTAGAGATAACCTAGTCCAATTTCCTCCTCAGTGCAGGATCCAGTAGATTATCTCTAATAAAGACACCCAGTTCCTTTTTAAAGACCTCTAGCAAAGGAGAAC
Source organism: Boaedon fuliginosus (assembly GCA_027560395.1). Taxonomy (NCBI): domain Eukaryota; kingdom Metazoa; phylum Chordata; class Lepidosauria; order Squamata; family Lamprophiidae; genus Boaedon; species Boaedon fuliginosus. Next base: position 5,594 of record JANHGC010006257.1, on the reverse strand, counting down.
TCATCACTTTACAAGGCAACCTACACTACTGGCTGACAGTTTCTACAATCTTGGCATTTAGCCTGAATCTTTTTCTTGTAGTTTTAATTCATGCAGCCTTATTAGGTGATAGTTATAAGTCTACTCCCTTTTCTGTGTGACAATCCCTGAGATATTTGAAGGCTGCCATTGTATCTCCTCCTCAGTTATCTAAACTTATACTGGTATACCTGTCATTTATCTCTCCTGTTAGAGTTTGCTTTCTGGACCCTGCTCGTGTGGGGAAATGCTATGAATTTTAATAATAAAATAATAATCTGTGACAGTACCTTAACACCATCAAACAACATCTATCTATCTTATGTCCTTAGAAGGACTCAATAGGTGGATAAAATGCCAAATCCAGTCTAAACATCTTTCTGACTGCAGCAAACTATAATAATTCACCACGTTAATAAACATCCTCTTAACTTGCTCTTCAGTTTGTGTTTGTTTTTCTTTTTGAAGTGTAAAGTGTCTCAGAAATGGGAAACAATCAGGGAAGAATAGCATTTAATAATTACTTTCTGGGATTGGATTGGATTGGATTCTGTGTTTTTGTTAAGGAAATATTGCCATACAATAGGATGAAAGGATAATAAGACTTTTGTTTACATCTGATTTAATCAATTTTTCTAATAAAAAACAAAAAAGTTTATTGGTTTTATGGCAATCATGTTTTCAGAACTGAAGCAAAAATATGTTTGTATTAAATGTCTTTTTTTCATCCTTAGGAAATAATAAGAAAAGAATGGATGTTTAAATTAGTGGGAAAGGAGACATTTACAGTTGGAGCAGCTAACACAAAGGCTACTATTAATATTGATGCAGTCAGTGGATTTGCATATGAATATACTCTGGAAATAGATGGAAAAAGTCTCAAGAAATATCTGGAGAATCGGTCAAAAACAACAAACACTTGGGTATTACACCTAGATGGTACAGATTTTAGAGTTGTTTTAGGTATGTTAGTTTCCTGAAGTCTCTTGTATGATTCATGTACTATTTTAGTTGTATTTTGGTACTTTCCAATATAAATGCTATAACCCATTTATTTGAAAAAGACTAAGGGAAGACTAGAAAATCAATATGTGTGGTGGCTTAGACAATGACAATGCCTTCATGGCACATAATCAAGCTAGTTATATACCCTTACCTTGGAAACATTCTGGGATTATTACAAGATCTCTTGGATCCTAAAAAGATTTGTTAAATTAGTGTTAAGTTTTAATAATTAAATAGTCTGTAATTTACTAGCATTGGTTTAGATTTATTGTTGAATCTTGACTATTTATTGTTGGCAATGTATTATTGTATAGCAAAATAGCAAAATAGCATTACTATAAATCCAGAAAACATCATGTTGGATATATATGTGGTTATGGGCATAACTATGAGAATTAAGGATACTGATTAAGAAGCTGATTTTAAGATAGTAGCAGCATGCTGTAAATAAATCTATGCCTACTGTCAACCTGTATCTGCTACCATAATATCTTAAAAAAAGTCTCATGCAGAATTCTCTAGCCCTTTGCAAATGGTAGAAGTCTTTCTAATTGCAGGATCAAAGTTCTTCTGTCAAACTAGTTTCAGCTATAGACTTGATAACAATGCACACTCATCTGCTCCACAATTTCAGTAGCCACCCTAATTTTCAAAAGGTCACAGCTTCCTTAGGCAATTTTGAGTTTTTCAGAAATACAGTTTTTTAAATACTTTTTAAACAAGTTACGTTCATAAGACATCTTTTACATAGAAATGATTGTCCTTTTTCAGATTGAATCCATTCTCTATTAAATTGACAGACATTTAACATTCTTGCAGTCATAGAATAAGCATTGTAGCATTTTAGTGCGTTTCCCTTAAGGATACCATTCATTCTATTCTTCCAATTGAATTCTTTTTTTCAATATTCCATCAGCATTCTGTGGCCACTTGACATTCTATAAGTTTGCTGTTAATTTTTTATTTCCTGCAAAAGCACTATATTGTAACTATATGAACAACATTTTTAGAGAACTATCATGCATATGATTTCATCTGGACTAGAATGCAATTAGAAATGCATTTATAGCATTTTGTAGAACTAAATCAAAATAAAAGATAATATAAACTGCAGAAGAACTTTGGTCTGGGTATAACTTTACTTATACTTAAGATGTTTACATTTGATGTAATAATTTATGTAACAATCCTTTTGTGATTTTTTTTTTACAGAGAAAGACACAATGGATGTCTGGTGCAATGGTAAAAAAGTGGAGACAGCGGTATGTAACATCAAAAAACATAATTTCAAGTAGATTGTTTTAGCTGAAAATAAGTCATAAATTAGAGAGGATATTTCATAGCATCTTTCTCTCCTCCCCAAGAAATGGACAATTAAGACAATTAAAATAATTGGGACAGCTGAATAGCTTAACAAGAATCATAGTCCAATAGAATTTTAAAGGCTATTAAAGGTAGGAAACCTGTGGCCTTCCAAATGGTGCTGAAAAACTACACTTTCAGCAAACCCTGCCAATGGTCCTACTAGCTGTGGATGGTGGAAGTTATAGTTCTGCAGCAGCCCAATATAAAATAAACATAAATTAACAATTGTGATGGTGTCAGAAGTTCATTTTTAGACATACATAAGAAAGAAGGCAAGCAGAGTTGTATTTTTCCATACAGGAGTCAGTGCTGTTAAGAAAATACAAAAGTTCAACTTTATCTTTACGAGGCTTCTTTTTGTTTCCATATCTCAGTTTTCAGTCTGAGAACAAAATAAGCTAAGAATCAAGCTGCTGCCCTGGGTCTCCAAATTGATGGCTATCTCTAAGTGATGCTGAGTTCACCTCAGCCACTTTATCAAATTTCACTTTCATTTCCCTTCCTCTTGCCAGCTGTTTGTCATCAGTTACCCCTTTCCTTGTAGTGTAGTTCGTACAATGCATCATTGTTGAATGAGATGAGTCATTTGGAAGCAACACTCGGTTCTTCCAAATGGTTGTATCACCCTTCTTTGTTTCACTGCCGTACACTAAATAAATAAATCTTTGTTTCATTATTGAAATCAGGATTGACTTATCCATTAGCCATAATAGGCAAAGGACTCACAAAAATATTTTAATGTGTTTTTTTTTAATCAGAAAAAGGTGAAGTAGAAGTTACTTATTTTAGTGCCTTTTTAAAAATATTTACGTATTTCACCAACCTTTTAATAAAGATATGCAAGAAACAACAAATCTTGTTCGTAGCCATGCATGACAGACATAATCAACAGGTCACAACTTATTATTATTACAGAATATTTTTTATTATTTACAACCTGTTTCTTTGTAAAAAAAAAAAAAAAAACCCAAACAGAAAATACTGAAAATCCTATGGAATGTAATTTTTAATATTATTGTTTTTATGGAAGAAGGGGCCTCACCAAAGGAAAAAATGTATGGGGCTTACAAAAGTCTTCATGTGGCCCTGGCCTGAAAACTGTTTTTCCTTTAACTAGGCTCCTGTTCCTCCTTCTCTTCCTCTTAGTCTTTCAATACTCAAACTCATCTTTACAGTCTCACAACAAGGTGCTTTTTCAAGAGGCAACTGGACTTTCTGGTTTTTCTTCGAAGATGTTCCGCTTTTCATCCAAGAAGCTTCTTTAGCTCTAGCTCCCCACCATCCAGTCAGAGCTGAAGAAGCTTCTTGGATGAGAAATGAAACATCTTCAAAGAAAAAATGGAAAGTCCAGTTGCCTCTTGAAAAAGCACCTTTGGGACAACCATGACCTGGATGACTGAGAATCTCCATAGACATGTCTCACAACAAGTTCTTTCCTTGAGTTTTCTTCCTTCCTTCAGCAGAAAACCAAAATCATATATGTCAGTACTGCTGACATACCTTTGCTGCTGCTGGAGCTCCTTTTATCACTTAGTTTAATGGCTGGGAGGTGGAAAAAATACAAAGATCTATGCATGTTCTGGAATGCTTATGTCTCTTAACAAAAAGGAAAGGACTTCTTCCCTCTTCCAGAAGCTTGGCATCGGCTTCCAGATCAAAACACCTCACAGGAGCAATAGGAGGTTTGATCTTTCCCAACCTTTTACACAGCTAAACTCTATTACAAGACAAATGGAACATTTCTTTGAGAAATTCCCTACAGTACATGAAGAGATAAAATAATTCCATGCTTACAGTTCAAATGGCATTGACATCTTCTCTGAAATTCCTAAAGTCATGGAAAAGTTAATGGTTGAGCTTGCTGCCTTGTTTGTATGCTGTAACTGTGAATGTTTTATGCTTTGTTGAAACTAAAATAATTTGATAGCTAGATGCATAGTAAAAGTCTGAAACATTTGCGCATCATTAAATAGCTTTTTTAATCTTTTTTTTTTTTTTTTGGTCAGGGTGAATTTGTAGAAGATGGGACAGAAACACATTTCAGTATTGGAAAGCACAACTGTTACATCAAAGCTATCAGCAGCGGGAAGAGAAGGGAAGGAATTCTTCATATGCTCATTGTGGATGATGGAGAAATTCCAGAAGTCTTGGAATAGCTTTCAGAGACTAATGCAGATAAAAATATCAGGGATTTTCAATTACTGCGGTATAATTGACAACTTTGCTGAGTACTTGTTCATTGAGTCTGTGATGGATTTTCTTAAGTTAGAGCATAGAAGATTCACTAGAGGACCAAATAAATATGTAAAGTGATGTATAATCTATTATTTTGTTATATAGGGACACTGAAGGGGAACTGACTAATGTAGAAATTGTTTACATGGGACATTTTAATAAAATAGTGCACAATAAAAGAATCAATTTGTTCATTTACATGTTTTTTAATCTCTTTAAATTAAGCTTAATTTTTTAAAAAAAACTTGGTGTGTACTGCACTGAAAGAGTAAACATATCTTATTTAGATTTATGATCAGTGAAACTGATACCAGACTATTAAATCAACTTTCAGCTCTATGTACTAGGATTGCTGTAAGAGCCCCATAACTACCTTCCCTATGTAGCCATTCATTCTGTGGACCTAAGGAGATCTATCTAATGAATTTGATTGAATTCATGATTGATGAGTGCTTGTGTTCAGAAATGGTGAAATCACAATGTCCTTTGACAACTCTATAACTGCATATAGAAGGTATGATATAGTAAAATCAAGTCTTATATTTTCGAAATATAAATCTAGGTGTGCCCAAAACACTTCTATGGCTCTCAGCAGAAGAAGCATTGTATAGATGAAAAATGATAAATAAGTATAAATGTACTAGAATTTTCTTAAAAGGATTGTAAAATAAAATAAAATCAAGGGATTTAACAATAGAAGGTTATTCTTTTCAATTGTTTTCTTACACATAGTTATCAGGAAGGTTTAAAGTGGATATTATCGAGTTCCCCTTTGGGTGAAGAGAGGCGGGGTATAAATCTAATAAATAAATAAATAAATAAAATATGTCTTTGAATAATGCAGGACTGAGTTTGAAATAGAATTATGCACAAATGAGGAGCATGTTATTGCCAAAATGTATAAACTTATGTGGAAAGATGAGTCAAGAACAAGAAAGAACGTAAGATAAAATGGACTAAGTCTTTTTACC
>JANHGC010006256.1:31666-44963 GCA_027560395.1 Boaedon fuliginosus | reverse complement strand
ATGGTGTTTATGGGAGACATGGACACCTCCTGTCAGATTTTAATTACTTTTAAATGCAGTTGCCATATTAGTTTACAAGTACATGATTTTGAAGCCATACAGCTAAATGTTACATTCTTGCCAAACAGACAGGTACAATGAATATCCCTGAATATACAACCAGTGTAAACTAAATGCTAACTAACTGATATTGATATTCAGCAACAACATTCAGGAGCCTTCTCTTTCAAGGATCTTGGGAAAAAAACTGATCACACAGATTGTATTCAGTATGTTAGATAGTCCATGTTATTTACGGTAGTTGTAATTTCCAGGCAACAATTTTTTATGCACATCATCACTGAGATGTAGATAACTAGTTGCATCTACACTAAATGTAATAGCCTGGATATTAGCAGCTGCAATAATAACTTGAACTCTGTACATCCTAGAAATGAGACACAAATAGGTCAAGCTTTTAACAAATAAACAGTATAAAATTATATAAAAATACAGCTTTATTTTTATTGAGCTAACTTACTCTTATTTATAATTTATGCATTAAGTTAGCTCTCATTTACAGAGTTATGAATTATAAAAACTATCATAAAAAGCCTGCAGGTTTTTCATTCCATTGAAAACTTATGTGTTTTTCTCACATCATCCAGGAGCGACCCACCAAAAGCTACTGCAAGAAAAACATGTCATGTTCTTATACTCCAGTTAAAAAACTTCTATATATGCAGTTTCAATAGTAAAAGTTCATGCAGTGAATTGCAAGACACAAGTAATGATAGTAAGTAACGAGCAATGGATGTTGTTTGCCCATTGTTTCTTTTAATGAAATGCAGAAACCTCTCTGTAGTTAAACTTTTCTGTAAATGTTTTTTTAAAAACGACGACTACAAAACAACTCTTTCCTTTAGAAAATTATTTAGACAGACAGACAGACAGACAGACAGACAGACAGACAGATACACACAGTTCTTTTAGTTATAATAAATGTACGAATTTTCTAGTTTTTTGAAAATTTTACATTGGAAAAGTAAACTACTCATTAGTGTCAGAAAGCAATTTTAGATTGATACATTTTTCCTCTGAGAGAAATATATATTTACAGACTACACTAATGACAAATATAGATAGTCCTTGTAGGTTTTCAGAGGAAGAAGAAATTTCCTGCTTTTTAGTTACTTGGCACCAAACCCAAACATTCAAATTGTTTTTTTGTCTCTATAAAGCTCATCCTGCTTAAGAGAAGTCTAATAGAACATTGATTGGAGCCATAGTTGGGAATGGCAGAATTTAAAACATGCTGTCTGCATTTCAACTTCAAAGATTACTTTGCTGCTACCGTATATAGAAAATATTTGTAATATGAGATTTGTACTTTTTTTTTATGCTGCTCAAAATGTTACAAGCACTTCTAGAGTGCTAATATGCAGAAACTGATTTCATGGCATTAACAAGGCATTTTAGCATAGGAACCATAAATGTCACCATTACTCCCTAATTTACAGTACTATTTTAATATTATAGAGTTACTATATCAACATCAAGGGTCACATCAGATTGTAGATAAGATCCAACATTACAATTGGCTTTGCTGTATTACATTTTTATTGCACGACACATTGAAAGCTCTACATTATGTGAGATGCTTGCTTGCTTATTCATTGGTGTCCGTCTTCTAGACTTCCTACCATTGAAAGTTGACAGGGAAGGAGACTGGCCAGCAGAAATTCAGGAATAGGGGAAGGTGTAGCAAATGCCACAACACCCTCGCACAAACACAGCTGCAAAAGTTCTATTGCTTAGCAGACTGGCACAGTCTTTGAAACCATCAGAGGCCAACTCTAAAGTTCAACACAGGCAGGAGCAGCACAGCACAAGCCTCTTTGTAATTCTAAAGTGGCCTTCTTTGATTAAAGGTTATTACATTGGACATTGGAAGCTGTGATACAGCCCTCTAATGCTTTCCTAGTGCTTCACAGTTCATTACGTAAGGCTCTCCCTATTTCTATTATTCTAAGCTTTGATATCTTTAAATCAGAGAAATAAGAAAGAGCATCCACACGAACTCTAGCCATTTGGAAATTTATGAACTTTAGAAAACCTACCTATCATGTTTAAACCAGGAAGGAAGCGCTGAAATAATAATTCTATTATTAGGACTACAAACCCTCAGCTGCATGAGATATTTCTTCATACACTGAAGTTCTTTACTCCAAAAAGACAATCAACGTTCATCGCCTGAGCCCCTGTATATAATCTTTCCTGGGCTTGATAAAATAAATAGGAAGAAAAGGGTTGGGGAGGGACATGACAAGGTCTGCACTTGGTTGTAACTAGACATAGATCAGATCTTTGGACAAGTCGAGTTCCCCTTGACCGGGGAAGAGAGATGGGGTATAAATCCAATAAAATAAATAAATAATAAAAATAAGTCATTTGGAGAGACAGTTCTGTAGAAAGTTAGCACTTACTCCTCTCCTGGAAGAATGAAATATTTTGAGAAATATTAAAAAAAGGCAGATTATTATATTTCCCTAAAGGAGAAACATGCTCTTGGAAAGCAGCACCCACTTTTGTTAATAGACCCAGTAGGACCCTCGGCTCCACTCAGGACATAATATTAGCCCTCTACCATCTAGCAGCAGAGCTCACCACATGGCACAAGCTCCTTCATTGCATCACCCAGCAAGCTTCAACTAAGCTTGGGATTCAGATAGCCTATAAAGTTAGCTATGACCCCTGCATAGCTCCCTGGGAGTCTGACAACAATCAATAGAATACATTTCCTGCACAGGAACAGGAAGCTCAAGGGCAAGGCTCAAGAGAGGGTATAAATACCTCTCTCTCTCTCAACTCCATTGGTCAGCTGCACCAGGACCATGTGCTTGGTGGTCCTGTTCATCATTAAACCATCTTTCCAATCAGCCTCCATGTTTCCAGTGTCTTTCTCCGCACTTGGAATTGAACCAGATGGGTATTTCTTCCAACAGTATCTTGTCGGTTGTTTTGCAGATGTCCCATAGTATGTTTTAAGCTAAACTATCACATTATTTCTAAGGCATGTCTAGAGTTATACCAGAAAGTGCTCCCCTCTCCTGCAAAAAGGATTGATAGGGTGTTCCTCTGGGAGACTAGAGTCCCATCTTGATTTCTAAGTATTTTATTGTTACTAAGAAAGAAACCAGGCTTAGATTTATAAGGAATCTCTGCTGTCTCAGATATTTTTTGAGATGCTTTCATTCAGGATATCATTTTCTTCCATCCTTCCAGAAAGGAACGCTGCTTGCATCTAGATGTATGGGGCATATACTTTCATGTATTGTATGGTTATTAGTTTATTTATTTATTTATTAGATTTATATCCCGCCTCTCTTCACCCCTTTCGTTATTTTAGTTATCCTTCCTATGTTTTATAGTAGATAGATCAATTTCCCAAGTTTGCGTGCACAGCCTCAAGAGTTTTTCTAAATAACATGGTAACGTTGGCTGACTTCCTCAGCCTCCAAGTTATCATTTCGTTTCTTTATTTAGAGAACTGACTTCAGGTTGCGAATCCCTGTGCCAGTCCTGCTGCTCCTACAGAAGGAGCCTTCATATCATTTATAAGATATCTTCCTTTCAGCCCTCACAGATTATTCAACTCACAGCAGTTGCTCTCCTGAGTAGCATTTATTCCTGGCCTTCCATGCTCATTTTAGGGAGTTTCTCCAAATAGATAACGGCAAGCATCAATCAAGCAATGCCCCATCCAATTTGTTCTCACACCATGAGAACAACAGCAGGATTGGCAGCTCTCCTCTGCCATAATTGCCTGGCAGAGTTGTGCCTGGGACCCAACATAGTCTTATCCCCCCACTTTCATTCATCTGGATGAATTGGACCACCACTCTCAGTACAAGCTCTGGAAACTCCCCCCCCCCATTCATCATTTTCTGACAACTCCTCTAGATAGAAATTTGCTACTCACTCAAGTGTAAATTCCAGGAACAAAAAAAGAAGCAGTGTTTACTTCGATATCCCTACATGTGGATTCACCAATGCTCACTGAAAATTAAGTGACAGCTAAGTAATTCTCATAGGAGGAAAGCTATTTTAATCTTGGATGGCAGAAGATCAGGAGCCTCAGAGCACCTTCTCCGATGAACAAATATTATTAATAGGCATAAAGGTAAAGGTTTCCCCTGTCCAGTCATATCCAACTCTAGTGGGCAGTTCTCATCTCTGTTTCTTAGCTGAGAGATCCAACATTATCCGTAGATGCTTCTGTGATCATGTGTCCAGAATGACTATACACCGAGGCACACAGAACGCTTCCCACCAAAATGGTACCTATTCATCTACTTGCATTTGCATGCTTTCGAACTGTTAGATGAGCAGAAGCTGGAGCAAGTAATGGGAGCTCACCAGCTGATAAGCTCTGTCTTTAACCATTGAGCCACCATGCCCCCTTATTAACAGACATGCAGTTTTGTAAGCAGCTCATTTCACCAGATGCACAGAGTGATACAGGATTTAAACTGGGGTGAGGTATAGGAGGAAATGTGAGGGAGGAAAGGAGAGTGAGATAGGTGGGCTATTCAGATGCAGGTTACATGTGAGACACATTTCTTGCGAAGATTCGGAGAAATTTCAGTATAATAAAGAAACTGATTGCATTGTCTAAGGAATTGCTGTTGGCGATCCCTAACCCCAACGAGGCACTTCTTGGAGCTATTGTGTCAATCTGTAGTGTAGGTGTTGCAGTAAAAAATAAGTACAAGACCCTGAGAATTGTATGTGACCATTTTTAAAAAAGGATTGCTTCTTGCACCAGCAGGTAGGTATGCGGATCCTCCTCCTTTCCAACACTCTGGTATGAATGGTGCCTTTATGACCTGAAATATATTTGTTTTCAAGGATATTATAAATAACATTCTTCTGTTGTTAGCACCCACAGAAAAGAAAGACAGAAAATTCTTCCGGTAATAAAATGGCAAAGTCTCATCTGCTCCCTGCTGTCGGCGTTAAATCATGGGCAGGTCTCATAGGTAGATCTAAGGGCCTGCGATGTAGTTTAGCAAAATTGAAGTTTGTCACAGCAATCTCAGACCTTTCAGCTGCTTACTGGATATTAAAATACCGTGTTGTATGAAGTTACAAGTGAGAGCCCTGCTAGATGGAGTTCCATGTTTGAGAAAATGTGATTCTCTAATTTGTAGAAAGAGAGTCTGACCAGATCTGATCAGTATCTGAGGAGTAATTACATGGAGACTCCATGTATGACATCTTAAGTTCCATGCATGAAGAAAGAAAGGTGAAATCTAAACGTATCATTTAAATAATAATGTGCTACCCTGATTTTACCTTAGTATTTACACATAGCAATGAATTTTCATTCGAAATCAATATTTCATGAGCTGGCTTAAGCGTATGCAATATTTTTTCTCTGTTTTCAATCATATGTACCCTACCTACAAAATCTATTATGGAGACTTGAGATATTCTGGAACAAATTCTTGACAGTTAATGGGATTTACAAAAGGGTGAAATAGTCATTTGCTTTTGGACACTAAATTGCATAGCAATAGCACTTAGACTTACTGCATATACTGCATCACAGCGCTTTCTACACCCCGCTCTAAGCAGTTTACAGAGCCAGCCTATCGCCTCCAACAATCTGGGTCTTCATTTTACCAACCTCAGAAGGATGGAAGGCTGAGTCAACCTGGAGCCTGGTGGGATTCGAACTGCCAAATTGCAGGCAGCCGGCAGTCAGCAGAAGTAGCCTGCAGTACTGCATTCTCACCACTGCGCCACCATGGCTCATAATTAATGTGTGCCATCTAAGATCTTCAAAATCTCAAGTTAGGAACTTGGGGAATAATCACTGAAATTAAGACAATTTCTTATATTGTGGCACCACACTAACTTGTACTGGAAACTTTTCTAAAAGTTGGGGGCTAAGCTAAGCTGCCCAGTGAAGGCTGCCCCACTCTGAATGCTGGTACTCGGAAGTCTTTAAAAAGAAAAATATTAATTTTCATTTCTCTATCAGTTTAATTAGCCCCTATGGATTCATCACTTATTGGCTAATGGGTGTATTTATATACAATAATTTAAAAAGCTGCTTTTTACTGTGTCAGAGCTGGTATGAGATGAGAAAGCAAGTTCTGTTCATCTCAGATCGCTGTGGTTATACATGCAGGTGATCTCTTCAAATTGGGAAAGTCTGGCAGTGTGCATTTAGAGTGGTCCCACAGAGTATTGTTATGCTGCCTCCAGTTATTCAGGCTGCACTTATCAAAGCCCTTCAAAGTGCAAATCAACCCCATTGTGAATTCTGAAGGATTTTAGAACAAGTGGTTTGGGGATTGTGGTATAAGTGATTAAAAAAGTGCCACATAAGCAGATCTCAGCTTGGTAACAGCACTTTGAATTTAGTTGTCTAGATATTTGAAAGGCTGTGGGAAGTTGCAAGAGTAAGGCTTGTGGTATATTTCCCAGGGAGGGGTGGGAAGGGAAGGGAGAAAGAGAGAGAAAGAAAGAAAATGAAGGAAGGAATGGAGGAGGGGGAGAAAGAGAGAGAGAGAGAAAGGAAAGAAAGAAAGAGAGAGAAAGAAAGAAAGAAAGAAATGCATATACAGTAAATGAGGATATTATGTATTAGGAAGGGAAAGAATCTGTCACTTTGATGGATTGTAAGGCAAGGAACAGATTAACAGATTACTCATAGTCAGAATGCAGCTTACTGTGAAAAATGTGCAGGAAATGATAAGTGTTGGTTTGTGCTGATTTAATGATATTTTAACACTACAATAGCACTACAGAAGAGTAAAGAGTAATATATTGTCATACTTGCATGGCATTTTTAAATCACCAAAGGTCTCCGGTTTTATTTTAAAACAATTTTAAACAGTATTTGTCGCTCTCTTCCAAAACATCATACATGTCTGCTGCATTTTAAAGAAAAGAAATCATAGTTTGGTAGTAATACCTTCTTAATTTGTTTATGCAAATTTACTACTCTCGATGCAAATAACTGCATCATTTTTTTTCCTAATTTTCAACTTTCCGGTTGTGCATTCATCATCCATTCCGCAACTTGATCCCATTAGTTTTGATCAGGAATTGGATGGAACTACATAATTATCTGGATTAGAAAGTTACAATCAAACATCCTCTAATTCCACTTCATACCAGTTTAAACATAAGATAATTTATCATTGTGTATATTCAGTTCTGGATGTTTTGGTTACACGCAGTCCCAGAAGGCGGCTTAGTCTTCTATATTTTCAATATATACATTTCTTTCTCTTAGGGCTACGGAAATAAGATTTAAGAGATGGTTTTTCATGCAATATAAACTCAGTTTCAATCTTCTCCCTGCCTTTGAAGCTTGGTCATCACAAGTGGGAAGACCTAGTTGGCCATGACTGAAATTTAAAAAGCTAAGCAACCTGGTTAATCCCAAGGTTGAAGACTTAGACTGGGAAAGTTAAATAAATAAATAAATCTAGAAGGAGGCAGAAGTAGTTACTTAACTTTATTGCAGTCATTAATTAGCACAACAGTCAATAGAAAGTCGCTAGTGGGATGTTACCAAGAAAAGTACATGGACATATGATCTAAGCACTAAAACTCAACCTAGTGAAGATTTTACTCTTCACCTTTAACATATGAAATCACGTCTGCATTGTTAAAAGTATCACTTGCTGTCAGCGTTCTAAAATTTAATGAAGTGGTCCACAGAAGATTATGTCTCAATAATTTTTCACCTTGGAAGTGGCATAAGCTTTCTGAAGGATGTTATATTCTTATAGAAAGCTGTACTGAACGCATGGCTTTTTGATCAAAATAATATATACTTGCGATGACCCAGGTCTGGGCATGGAAGCAACATCATCAACTTTATTTATTTATTTATTTATTTATTTATTTATTTTTATTTGATTTATACCCCGCCTCATTTCCCCCAAAAGTCCAGCCATTCACTGCAAGTCCAGGAGTCAAGCTCTAAACACGCACCTCCAATAGTTCCTGGCTGCTATTAGTTCAGAGGAGCAGCCATAGTTCTGAGAGCAACCACAGTTCAGGAAATTTGGTTCCAGGGAGTCCTCGTCACAGGAAAAATTCACTTGGGACTTCAGCACAACCTGAAGTAGAATTGTGTCACTGCGAATTCGCACAGAGCCAGGCCAGGCAAGCAAGGCAAACAGGGCAAGGCACAGGAAAGTATCCAGACATCTCTAACAACACGTGAGACTGGAAAAGGGCAACCCGTGTTCCCAACAAGCACCCCTCCCAACGGCATCTCTTTAAATCTCATTCCCCAGGTAAGCCTTGTGTAGAGTGGCGGGGCGCCCTGCTCCTCAGTTGTCGGGTTGCCCTGCGCTGGTTCCACCTCCTCTCCATTCTCGGGGATCGGGAGAGAGGTAATTGCTCATCACTGGAGCTCCGTCACTTCTCTGTTCCGCTGTTCCTCTCCTCCCTCCTCACTTGGTAGTCCTGTGTCCTCTCTCCTTCGCTGGCGACCTTTCCCAGGCCCGAGGGACCCGGGACTGCCTTGTCCTGCTCTTCTGGTCATTCCTCCGTTGGCCCTAACTCTGTCTCGTCTGCCTCCTCGGACCCAGGCTCCAACAGGACCATGACACTACTAAATTAGACGCTGCATTATGGTAGGACTTTTACTGGGGAATTATTAGACCTTATTCAGTCAGAGTTTGAGGAAATCACATCACGGTTATCCATCTGCACTTTTCCCATGATTTTTAATAGAAAAAAATATAGTATTCCCCAATAATGTGTTAATTGTAATTCTGTGCTTAGCTTAATTTGTCAGAGCACTAATATCCCTGAATCTTTCTCCACCATTCATTTCTAATATTAGATTTGGGCATATAGATTGGTAATATATGCAAAGTTTAAACATCAATATCCTTCTCCAGAGATGTGAATGAGCCCCAGTGTGCCTATAGAATTTAATTTTACTAATATTTATTTTATTTTGTTTTCATGATCAGTATGATTTCTCAGTTGTAAGGACAATACTGGTTATGCAAAGGAAGACACTCATAAAACTGCAACCTCTCTTAAACTGAATAGAGAGAACATGCAGGCAGCACAACTCTTTATAGATCCTGGAGAATTAATACCTCTGGCAATTTGCTGGACTGAGAAATAAAACTGCAACTGAGCTATATTGATATCATTTCTATCGATTTTTCCAAGAAATGGATTGCATCTTTAATCCTTGTACTTACAGAAAGTAAGATGGCAAAGATAGCTCTGCAAACATTACAAAGGCTGTTAGCAGGCACATAAGAAAACTGATTTTTGTAAAGAAGAAAGCAAATATCAAACAGTTAAATTTGCTTTAACATTACTTGTTTTTACCAGCTAGGCATTCTCTTTTGATTAATACAGGGTGCCTATTTAATCTATGTTAATATACAGTATTTAGAATATACAAGCAATTGCTCTGCTTTATAGTCCTTTATCATGTCTGAACAGTTGTATTTAAATGTAGAATATGACATTACTGTTTTGATTATGAATATTAACCTCATGTGATCAGTGTTTTAGTGAATAATGACTACTTTCACTATATATATAACATCCCTCATTCATAACTCTGCAGATCTAACTTACCCTCTGCAGCTGCTTTCATTCTCATCAAGGCAACAATTTTAGAGAAAAAGAAAGGATAATAAATTGAAAGAGAATTTATAATCTATCAGATATCAGGGGGACAGGGGGGGCCCAACCCCATTTCTTTTGGGGTCAGAGATGCACGACTATTCCCAGGCCAAACATTGCCGTAACTAACACAGAGGAATTTAAACTAAAAGCAAAAACTATCTTTGGGTGTTTTGGTGTTTAAATTTAAGATATACACACAGTATGATGATTATTCACCAGTCATGCAGTTAAAATATTTCTGAAGGAGTCTTTGACTTCATTAGCAAAGCATCCACTTCTGAAATACCCTTCTGAAGATCTTTTCCTCCCGCACCAAGCCACCAAGAGTCACTTCGATAGTGAGATGGTTGGAATATAAATTAAATAAATAAATACATAACTTTTCCTCACAACAGGAAAAAATTTTGTTACTCTGGTTAAAGTTGCTTAAAAGTGTAAGTGCACTTTCAAATCAGTACAGGTAGTCCTTACCACTATAATTGAGCCCAGAATTTCTGTTGCTAAGTGAGACATTTCTTAAGTAAATTTTGCCCCATTTTACAACCTTTCTTGACATAGTTGTTAAGTGAATCACTGCAGTTTTCAAGTTAGTAGCATGGTTGTTAAGTGAATCTGGCTACCTTATTGTCTTCGCTTGTCAGAAGGTAATAAATGGTGATCACTTATTCCCTGTACAATGCAACTGTCATAAAATATATAAGAGATTGGCCACACTTCTGAATTTTGATCATGTTACCATGGGGATGATGCAATGGCTATACGTTTGAAAAGCAGTCATTTTTTTCAGTGCTGTTGTAAATTTGAATGTTCACTAAATAAACTGTTGTAAGTCGAGGACTACCAGTACTATCAAGTAGGATTAGCAGGGAGAGGGGTTTTAAGGTAAGGGTTATGTTCTCTGGGAATTGCCTTGTTTTGGTTGGAATCAAAAGAGCTAAAGTTTTATGGGATCATCCAGGGGTGGGCTGCAAAAATTTTAACAAGGGGTTCTCTGCCCAGTTGCTGGGTGGGCCTGACCATGGTGGGCATGTCCTAGTCAGCCTCCTGCATCATGGCGGGAGGGACATTTTCGCCCTCCTCGGGCTCCAGAGGCTTTTCTGGAGCCTGTGGGAGGGTGAAAATGGCTTTCCCCGGGTTTCAAAGGCTCTCCGGAAGCTAGAAACAGGCCCATTTCTGGAACTTCCGGAAGGCCCATTTTTCACCCTCCACGAGCCTTGGCATGGGCCCTGCACTTACCTAGGATCCAAAGTGGGCCATGTGGAGACTCTTGGGAGGGGCAGGTTGGGAGGGGCCAGCCAGGAGTGGGATTTGAGGGTTCTCTGTACTGGGCAGACTCTTAGCAAGGGGTTCTCCCTAACCCCTGCAAACCCCCAGCAGCCCACCCCTGGGATCATCCGTCCTCTGCCTTTTTGACATTTCTTTTTTTCCCCCTGACATCTTCACTGTGGTAGTGGGACATGTCAGAAGAAGAAAAAAGAAGAAGTGTCAAAAATCACCAATCACCAACCACCCTGTCTTCTTTTCCTTCCCTTTCATGGCAGGCTTGGACAGTTTGCTCAATGGGTGGAGAGGACACTTTATTGTAGGGTTCAGTAGATCATCTGGTCCTAGAAAGGACTTGATGGTACTTTCTCTAACTCAGGCTCTCCCATCATTTGGGTTATGGAGTGTATAACCTTGGGTGCTACATAGAGATTCTGGTAAAGCTTCACTGGATATCTCTCAGCTTTGGAAGCCATATTCTTCTTCTTAGAAGCTTCCATGCTGCTACATTCTAGTGCCTGGGAATTTTCTTACTTGGATGAACTTTGTCTCTGAGTGCTGAACAGAAATGGGGAAGTTTGTCACTGTATTTATATAATGGCTAGTTATATGGCACTGATCTTCCTTGCGGTATTCCTTTCATTATTAATCCCTCAGTTGCACCTCTAGGTCAGTGTTTCTCAACCTTTGTGACTTTAAGGTGGACGGACTTCAACTTCCAGAATTCCCCAGCCAGCATCCACCCACCTTAAAGCTAGCAAGGTTGAGGAACACTGACCTATAGGCCGATTCGTGTTTCGAAACCTATCAGTGCAGGGAATACTTGATGGAAAAGTTTTATTCGATATCTCTGTGTGCATGCATTCTTAATTCTCACCGCTGATTGTCAGTAATAGGGGAAGGAGAAGGACGTGGTTTGCATTTATCTTTGCTCTTACAGAACTTATTGGATTTTTCATAAACTTTTTTTTTTCCAAATTCCAGAATGAACTCCACACAGAGGCATTTCCACATCAGCAGCATTATGTAGTGAAGCAGAAAATTAAAGTCGTTTTCCCCTTCCTCTATCTTGGCTGACAAAGAGCAGGTGTTTGTCCCTTGATTCACCCCAGATTGTCTGTGTGGAAGTTTGAACATCCTGTCCATCAGCAGCAGAAGCGCCAACAGAGGAAGAACAAGCCAGAGAAAGTTTTAGCTGCCTCAATATTTCTCAGGGCATGCCAAGATGGTTTATGGAGAGCAAATCTTATCTTGAATCAGCACAGCTTTTCTAAAAGCAGCCCAAGCATCCTCTTTTTCAAAGGACAAACAACCTATGCGTTTTATTTTGATAGTACCCAGTGGACCATCTAGGAACTTACTGTCAGTCAACCATAGATATAACTCTGCATGGCTGGGCTTTAAGCAGAGGTCTTATCCATAAGTCTTATATTGATCTCCATGAGCTTTTCTCAAGAACAACTTCTATAAATCTTTGTCCCGTGGTGAGTGCCTATGGCAGCTGCTGTCTTTTGGGTGCTGACTTCTGTCACAACCAACAGGTATCAAATGGGTAATCATTCTGTAAAAGTGTAAGTTTATTTATTTATTTATTTATTAAATTTATAGGCTGCCCACTCCCATAGGACTCGGGGCGGCTTACAGCAAATTAAAAACATGTACCCAATACACGATTAAAATTTAAAAACCAACCATAAATAAGGTTAAAACCCTCCCTTCGGGTGGAATCATTAACCCCACGCCTGCTGGCACAGCCAGGTCTTGACAACTCTGTGGAAGGTCAATAGGTCGGGGATGATCTGAATCCCTGGGGGCAGTTGATTCCAGTGGGCTGGTGCAGCCCCAGAGAAGGCTTTATCTATGGGACTGCCAGCTGGCATTGTTTAGCTGACGGGACCCACAGAAGGCCAACCCTGTGGGCTCTAATGGGGCGCTGGGAGGCATACGATGGTAGGAGGTGGTCTCGAAAGTAACTTGGTCTTTCAGTTGAGTTGAGCTCAAGTTGAGCTTGATTCTTTACGATTGTATGGATGTGTTCACGTTTTCTTGGCAATTGTATAGAAGTAGCTTACATAGCTTTGGAGCCCTTGGTGTTCTCTAAGCTTGGTTGTTTTCTTGCTAATGTTTCATTACCTAGCTAGAGGTAGATGTTACCTAGTAAGGTAATACATATCTGCAAGAAAACAAGCAAGCTCAGGGAGCAGCAAGCACCCCACAGTTCAGCCCTGAGCTATAAATACTCTTCCATCAAGGTTATCTAGCTTTTTTCTGGGTTTGGTTTTGGGGTTCTTTCTCCTAAGTAGATTGGCTTCCCTCATGCCCATAATGTTCCATCTGTCCCTTTCTCTAGTGGGAAGGGAAT
>JANHGC010006253.1:42879-57899 GCA_027560395.1 Boaedon fuliginosus | reverse complement strand
GTTTGCTCTCTATAGAGAACAAACTGAAACCTTGAGAGAAAGAGCTTCATGTAATTCAAGTCTTGCATCTGGAATTCCTGTTTGGTGTTTATCTTATCTGCCTTTGTGACTGCTGTTGTGAGTGCCTTATCATTTGGCATTCTGCCTAGACTGATTAGGAAAAGTGCCAGTAGCTACTGGCATGAGTATTATTTCTTGATCTTTTAAAAAGATGGACTGTTACATTTTGCTGTGTAAATAAAAAGTTGTTTTAAGAACTGAGCCTGATCCGTGGTTTTCGGGTGTAGGACAGAACACAGAACAAAATATTTTGATTCTACAAAAGCATTTCATAATGTAAAGAAAATATTACCCATGATAGTATTAGAGAATTTAGTTAGTATTCTGAATTGTAAAAGTCTTATCTCAAAAGCCAATGCCAAAAATCTCAGTTATTTTGTATTTCTTTACCCTTAAAGGACGATTACAGGGTCTGCATGGATTTTAATATTATTCAGAAGGATTCAGTGCCTGTTTGTCCTGTTGATGCTTCAGGATGTTTTACAGCAGAAGTGACAGACTTCTCAGGACAGTACGTCAAGGTTAGTGGTCCTGAATAAGCTAGGAACTTTGCTTTAAAAATTCATCTATAATCTTCTGGGTTGTATCTATTCTCTATTTTCATATTTAGGTTTCACATCCCAGTTCCAGTCTAACTGACCAGGTCTTTGAGTCTCTTGCTCTTGAGACAAACTACCAGATCTCTCCGCTGTGCAACAATAGCTTCATAAGTGACCCTGTACATCCACTGAATTTGTACATAATGTTTCCTTCTGGCCTAGTGTGATGTTTAAATTCATTCACAGGGATGTTGTTAATTTTATTCAACCTAAAACAAACCATCATGTATGAACACAAACACTTTGTGAGGAAATAGCTAGGTGAGATATAGTTCAGTTTACCTGTATTCAAGATCTTGAATCAGCTTCAAAGTGTCTATTTTTCAGAATTTTGATTTTTTAAATACAGTACTGCTTTTCAGTAAATGTCAGATAGATTGTGTTACTACAGTGGAAACAGCTACTAATTTATAAATTATTTTTCTCCATGAGATATTTTGGCTTAATGTTAAATTTATCAACTTGTTTTGTTAGGATGCCGATAAAAATATAATCAAAGCGCTAAAGGAACAAGGAAGATTGGTCCATATCAGCACTTTTAAGCATAGCTATCCTTTCTGCTGGAGGTAAGAGGTTTTAGTGCAACACGAGTTTAAAATGAGCGTCCTGCCTAATCACATATTTTTGAAAAAAAAAATCATACTACTTTATTGTTATTCAAAAATTAAAAATTGTATTCAAATATATGTACCCATCCAGAAGTAAAATACTAGTGTAGGTGTACATAGAAAGTGTGTGTTAACTCAATGTGGGATGGGGAAAATACCTTTGAGCCAGTATTGACTCCTGGTACCTGGCTGGATGAATCCCTACAGTTTTTTTGACAAGGTTTTTCAGAAGTGGTTTGCCATTGCCTGCTTCCTAAGAGCTGAGAGTGAGGCCAGGGTTATGCAACTAGCCCGATGCCTTAACTATTGGCTCTCTTCCACTTTTATCTCAAAAAGACTACAAAATATTTCATTTCAGAGGCACCAACTTGTTTTGGGCCAACCATAGTCTCAGCAGAGGAAAACCTAGAATGATTTGTTCATTCTTGCTTCAGCTGAAACAAAACATCAATCTGTTTTGGAATTCCCATTTCCTATATGAAACATAACCTTGGCTGCAAAAAACTGGATGATTACAGGACAGCAGCAGAGGTACCCCCAAAATACCATACTTTCCAGCCATTTGATGGCCATCCGGAATTTTACAGCTGGTTGATTTTTAAAAGCTGGAGATGGGTGGGGGCATCATTTAATAAAGCAGAGATCATGTAAGTTCTTGAATTCAAAGAATATCGTCCAAACATACAATTATGTAGGTTTTTTTATATTATATAAAGTTAGATCTTTTTTTAAAAAAAATAAAACTTCTCTTGGTCTAAACATGTATATTGTTGGGTTCTCATCTTGCTTCAGCTTTCAAACTACTTAAAAAATAGTAAACTTTTGAATTTAATGGCATAAAATTATTGAAATGAGATCCTGATGCCTAGGGTAGAAACACCATGCAAACTAAACACATGGAATCCAATTTTTTTACAGCCCAAATCTGATAGTGTTAGCAGTTACCTTTTGCAGTAGACCAACCAGGGAAATACAGATATAATAACGGAAAGGAGTGTGAGGAGAGGACAGATAAGCTCGCTCCGTATTTTTGATTTCTAAAACAAGAGGTAACCTTTTCAGTTAGCTACCAAATTTTCCAAGGCATGAAAGTTTCCTGGTAGAAAACATCACATTAATCCCAGTTATTAAAGTGTAATTTTAATAAATGGTAAAAATAAAACAAACTTCCTCTTCTAAAACTATGCTTAAATGTAATCTTATAGATAGCCAGGAATATGCTGTCTCCCTCCACCATTGTATTTAAGGATTTTTCATTTTATCCTTGTTGATTGCCAACACCCTTCCCTCCAAAAACAAACAAACAAACAAAAAAACCTGCAGTTTCTTCCCCCTGGTACAATAGTAAAAAAACAAACAAATCTGCTGATGCCTAAGGTCCTGAGAAAATAAAATAAAAAATGTATTACTCCCTCCCCTCATGGCTTTCAGCATTGATGTTCTAAATGTAAATTGCATGTACATCCTCAATACTCGGTGGCATACCCGGGAAAAGAGCAGTGATGAGTCATGCACGGACTCTTGCTGATCAAAACAACTCTTCTTTTTCTTTTTGCATTGCTAAAGAAAACTGCAGCAAACAGAATCAGTGGGGGAACCCCCCCCCAAAAAAACTAATGATTTTTCATCATTGATTCTGAATGGGGTATCAGTCCTTCAGGGAGAGTTGGTGTGCAATTTTGTCAATTTTGCAATATTGTCCTGGACATGAAGTTTCTGTTCACAACAGCTGTGGCTAGGAAAGCATTTGTAATTATACCTTGTGCACCAGTTTTGTCTAGGTTAGGAAGTACTGCTCATGATCAGTTAAGCGTTAGTTACCCCTCATTTGGGCTATTGTCACATATTCTACATGCCCTATCATTGAAGAGCGTTTGGAAGATTCAGCCGGTCTAGTGTGCAGTGAAATGTGCACTGGCTTCTACAGGGGTTCTGGGTGCACTGTACAGTGTTGGTTATCATGGATGCCCTTTAATGACTCCTCATGGCTTGGGCATAGATTACATGAAGGGCTATCTTTCCCTGATACCGTATTTTTTGGAGTATAAGACACACTTTTTTCCTCCCTAAAAGAAGGTGAAAATCTGGGTGCATCTTATACTCTGAATGTTGAGTATAGAAGGCCAAAAATGCGAGCTACAGAGGCCTCAGGAGGCCAAAAATAGGGTCGTTTTTGCTCGTTTTTTCCCCTCCTGGGGCAGCTGCATGCCCTGGGAACTCACTCATTCATTCATTAATTTATTAGATTTATATCCCGCCTCTCTTCACCCCGAAGGGGAACTCGAGGCGGCAAGACACTCCCTGTCTCCCAGAAGCATTCTAGAGGCCAAAAACGTTTTTTTGGCCAAAAATGGCCATTTTTTGTCCGTCTTTTTTGCTTCTGGAAGTGGGGGGAGTGAACAGTAGGGCATGCAGATGCCCCAGGAAGACAAAAAAAAAAAAGAGTGAAAATGTAGAGAGAAAATATTTTTCTCTCTACAAAGTTCATTCTTTTGCCTGAAATATTTACTGCTTCTCCTCCAATATACAAGTTTTATTATTCATTTAAAAAAGGTTCAGAATTATTCATGAGACAAGAAGCAACTTGAGAGCCTTTTGTCATTCATGCCCATCTAGTAATAACAGGTAGCAATGTGAATGGAACTGACGATAATCATGGGTAAGACAGAAAAGTGGGGAACTGGGGTCTGTTGGTTTATGTGTTGCAATAAAATTAAGCCAGCTGTAGCTAAATATATTTGTCTACAAGATATAAAAACTCATGAATAATATTTCTAAGGTTGGTGTAATGAATCTAGCTTTGATAGATTTCATTAAACGAGTATATGATGATGTACCAAAGCATTTATATAAGCAATTTACTTAGATTTGGGTGCAACAGGTACAATAATATTCCATTCAAAATTCCATTTGGAATCTATCCATTAACTTTTAGATGGAAACCAAATATGGTCATTCAAATTTTGCAGGATAGTTAAAAATAAAACACCTTTTTTCTGTCTATTCAATTTCTTTCAGGTCAGATACACCTCTGATATACAAAGCCGTTCCAAGCTGGTTTGTACGTGTGGAACACATGGTGGAAAAATTGCTGGAAAACAATTCTCAATGTTATTGGTACTGTGATCTACTCTTTTTTTTCTGTTTAACAATGAATCGCTTAAATATCTAGTTAAATCTAAAGTCTGGTTGCAATCAGATGCTTTTTAAAGTTGCATTGGCAGTGGTTCATCATAATAAGCTCATTCTTTGGTTTTTAAATGCTGTTTTATCTCCTTTCATCTTGTTTTTTTGTCTTAATTAGTATAATGTGGTTTAAGTCATAAAAATCGTTAACAAAATCACAATGCTTCAAAGGTGCTGATGTTACATCATGCTTTAATCTTTTAAGATCTGAGGATAGTTCTGTGTTGGCACTGGTATTCATGGATTTCCCCCACCCCATATCCTTATGAGGGTGCTTTTTAATTGTTTTTAGCAGTATATCTGTACAGACCTATTATTATATCCATCAGCGTGCATTATTTATTTTTAAAAATAGTCCATGTATTGACAAAACTGATTCTGAAGAAGGAAAGAGGTGCATTAATCAATAGGTAATGCTTAGTTCATAAAGGCCAATGTATTGTTCTTCAAAGATGGTTCCTGTGAGAGATTGTGGGGACACTAGAGAAAGATTGGACATAAAGATGAATGAAAGAATTGGTCAGATATCTTTAGACTCACCCAGTTTTGTAAAATCACCTTTATATTCTTGGTGAATGCTGAGATGTTAAGAGTTGCCTTATAGTGTGACGGATGGCATATACATTTAATGAACATAAATATATATAGAGATATTCCCCAAAATAAATAGGTATTTGACATTTCTGAAGTCAACCTTATTGGAAAGGAATCAGAATGAGTTTCAGGACTAGACAACATCTAAGGTAAAGGTAAAGGTTTCCTCTGACCAGCCGTGGTGCTCATCTTTGTTTCTTACCTGGAGTGAGCTAGTGTTGTGCAAAGACTTTTCTGTGGTCATGACTATACGCTGAAGTGGTGCCTATTTACTTGCATTTACTTGCATTTTGCATGCTTTCAAACTGCTAGGTTGGCAGGAGCTGGGACAAGTAATGGGAGCTCACCCCGTTACGCGGCATTGAGGTCTTGAACCCAGGCTATCAGCTTCCCAGCTGACAAACTCAGCAACTTTAACCGCCGAGCCATCATGGCCCCAGACAACATCTACAACACTTTCTGTACTGGAAGATTCATGTTTTGGAAATTAAGGAACCATCCCCCAAAATGCCAAATTGGAACATTATGGGAGAAAAAACAAAATGTTCTAAGGAATGCTGGCACATTCTGAGTCTGCAGTCTGCATATAACAAATCAGCATTCATGCATTAAGTTAATAGGGAGGGGTTTTTAACCCTCCAAAAACACTTTCATGATATTACATCTTGTAGAACTATATAAAGCTTGCTGCCTTTCCCTCCTTTTATATGTGGCAATCAGTGGCATGGGGATGTGATATGTGTATATTGCCAAGTGAACTTAAACTTTGCCTTATTTTAATTTTGTGCAGTTGAATTCTTGACTTGGGAAAGCCCAGTAGGATGTCTTTTAGCAAGTTTTGTAAACATAATCTTTGTTTTGACAATTCATAATCTAATGAAAACAAAAGCATATGCTATTTATCAAGAATATGACAAATAAATATAGGCAATAGTCTTACTGAATAGAACCTGTTGAGTAATACTTTGCTGTTCAATTCTTTTTAGCATAATACTTGTTTTGGATCTGGAAATATAATTAATGCAAGAGGATCAAATTGCAGTTTATGCCTCGTGGCATTAAGGAAGAAGGGTTTTTTTAATCTAAAAGTTCATCTATGCATGAGAATAGCATCTTATAATGATAGAAACTTTTTATTCAACTAAATGTAAATAAATCCTTTGTGCCAGATTCTACTTACTAGCTTATGATAAGCAGATGAATGAATTTAAGATCCTATAAAGGGTCTATAGAAAGTAAAGCCTTTTATACATATTGCAGTGCTAATATGCTAATGGGAAAAGTAACAGTATTAAACTACCTTGTATGTTAATTGGCATCTATATCACGCTTGAAGGTTTAAAAATATTCTGTGACAGCAAATAATATTTTTCCCATTAAGGCCTTAATTGACGAGCATCTATTTATATGAGGTATATGTACAATTATATGTATTTGGTTATGATTTGTGGGCTACTGATCAGAAAAGTCTAATTTCCACATTTTGACACTTTAATATGATATTTTTACATGTGAATTATGTTTACATGGTCATTTTAAATATGTATATATTGATATTTGGACTAAATGTAATTAAAATTTTCGTGAATGCTCAAAATATCTACAGTTTGTTCCACTTTGGCACCATGTAAAGGTACAAGGCCATTTTATGTTAATTCCGTCAAGACTCTTGAGGAGTTTGCTGGGTTCTAAGTGTAAAAACTCTGGAGGACCAAAGACTTCTGGATTTTATAAAATCTTCGGAATTTATTGTGATGCTTACACTGACTATAGAATAATTGCTGATTGACAGGACTTAATGTCTCTTAGGAATCCTTTTTATTCTTATAGGTGTTTTCTGTGATGAACTAGATTGAATACGATTTGGCAAATTTTATAACATAATTGAATTGCTAATTAGTTTTTAATGAGATAACTTAATACTAATGTATTTTTGAACTGACATATTTTAAGATTTAGGAATATCTGATCTTAAACTATGATGAACTAGCGAGTTTAAACAATCCGAATAAACAAATTGGAATATATAAAATGAGAAATAACATACAAATGCTTTGCATAAATAGTGTTTATTTTATAAATGACACATCTCTGAAATTATGTTTTCTTGTCCATAAGAGCAACAACTACAATTCTAAAATTCTTTAGAAAGTATTAAGGTGGACATTGATGGAGAGAGGCAACAAATTTGGGTTAAGCCCATACAAAGATAGAGATTTATGATAAGATTCACATCCCCTAATTCACAAAAAGATGAAAGAAAGAGAAAGAAAAGGTTATTGGAAGATTCCAATACTTTTTTTATTTTTTTTTATTTTTTAGTGTTTTAAAAAAACTAATACAATTAGATAATAAAAAATAATACCCATACATCAAAAGATTATATTTACACATTTCAAATACATATAGATATTTGTTGATTATTACTTTTGGAAGACGGGTTACAACTACGATCTTTTTGATTTGTTCATATCTTCTTTATTTCATTATTTATTCCATCTTATTCAATCCCCTCTCCTCTTTTGACCACTGTAAATTGGAATTTTTTATTCTCTCGTCCTCTTACTTAACCAATCATACCAGGAATACCAGCTTTTATAAAACTCAGAGTCATCTTTTTCCTTTAATATTAATGCCAATTTATCCATTTCTGCACAGTCCAGTATTATTTTGTATTATTTTACCTTCCATTGGTATTTTATCAGACTTCCAATGTTGAGCAAAAGTTATTCTCGCCGCAGTGATAGTATGAATCAGTAGATATAATTTGCCTTTTTCCTTTATCCCTTTTATCATCCCTAATAAAAAAAATTCTGGTTTCATATCCACTGTTATGTCTGTTATCTCTTTTATCTACTTTTGTATTTTTCGCCAATAATTTTTTGCAAGGGGGCATGTCCACCATAAATGGTAATATGTTCCCTGGAGGTTCTTGCACTTCCAGCAGTTCAGGGATAAATTTGTAAACATCTTGGCCAGTTTTGCGGGGGCCAGGTGCCACCTATAGAACATTTTGTTCTATCAAGATTCCATTACTAGAGCCATTCTAATAAGAATAATTTTAAGTCTACGCAGCATCTTGTTTCTTGATCTTGTCTACCTTGAAGGACTGAGAGATTCCCTGTGTGGTGCCATGGGCTTTGAGATATCTCAATAATCAACAGTATGGCTGCCTGCTTTCATTTTTAAAAATTCCTTCTAAGTTTTTCTTAAAATGAAGCTACCATGCTCCAGAGCAAAGTGTCATCTCCAGTATTTTTCTCTCCAAAAATGCCTGTGAGCTAATAGTTACTCTTAGAAAACAAAAATGGCAACTGGTGGCAATTCCCTCCTTTACTTGGGATTGCTTCTCTCCTCCCAGAAAAAGAGAAGCCAAGGAAGCATAAGTGGAAGGGGCCAAAGGGCTTTAAAGAAAAAAGATAAAAAGGGACAGGCACTTCCTTATCAGTGTCATGTTGATTAATGGACATTTTTTTCCATTGGATGTACTGTCCATTACTATCATTTGGGGAAAGGGCAACTTCTCCAATGGCATCTGTTTTAGAGAGTTGTTATAAAATGTTCTCAGCTTTCCAGAGGTGCCATTGTCTGAGAAAGATTGGAGTTCTGTACTGTGATTTAACTTAGCAGGGATTCCTAAACTTTTCACCACAGCACCTCCCTTTAGTACAGTCTAAATGTATGTACCTCCTCTAAAATTCCAAAGAACAAAATGAACACAAACGAACCAGGAAAACAGTACAATGAAACTTTGGGAAAAGTGTATTTATTGTAACAATGTACAGCTAAAATGTTCTGTTGGCACCTCCCTAAGGGAGAGACACCTCACAGTTCAGGACACTCTGGTCCAAAGCAAGTTGTAAGTGGCGACTTGACTAATTGGGATCCCATCAACTGAGTGCAGATTGAACTAGTCAGGTTTTATGGTCCAGTACTTTAGAACTGATTATAATTTTCCAAAAGAACATAATGTAAGCAAGCCATAACAAGATAGTAAAACTAGATGGCAGTATATAATAATTGCTTTTCTAAAGTATCTCCTGGTGGGATGTAAAACCAGAAGTGCACATAAATTCCTTATGTATGTCCCTGTAGGGCTAAGCAACTTGCAAAATTTGTATAGTAAATACAAATTCCTTTTTAAAACTGTGTTTTCTTGTTTGGTTGATTGGTTATTGTTAAGAACAAAGTATACACTAACACAGTTATTTGGTAAGGTAATTTTTTTTTGTTTAGTCTTTTATATTCTGTATAAATGAGTCTCATCTTTCATTATACTTGTCTATACAAAGTCTGTATCTAAAAGCAATATGCTTGTGAGTGGCAACTACAATCAGTCTTCAAACCATTGAATAAATGGAGCCATACATTTATCTTCCCAGTGCCACAATGACTTTTATTCATAGCAAGGGGCACAGAGAATCAGTTTACACTGTCTGGTTGTCAAATTCCATATATTAGGTCTATAGTGTTTTTTTAAAATTTTTTGTTGCATAACCTGATCAGGGAAGTGAGGTGGGGTATAAATCTAATAAAATAAAAGAAATAAAAGAAATAAAAAAAAATAACCATTTTTATATAATCCATAACTTTCTCCCCAAACTTGGTAAGGACATTGTAGATCCCTCTGTCACTCTTTCATTCTCTCTCCATCCATCCATCCACATTTTTTCTTAGTCTGCCTTTCAGACTCCCATTTACCAAAGGAAATAAATAGGAAAAACTTCCAGGTTTAAAAAGTTGTTAAGAATGTCTGCACCAGAGGCAGTGACCTGCACTTCACTGGGTGGCACTCTTGCATTGAATGCCAGAAAAGGAACTATTGCTATATTATGAAACAAAATTAGTGTGAGCTTCCAAGCAAATTTGATTTGTGGCAGATTTACAACTGGGCAAGACTTTGAGATTTCCCAGAGTTCTTGTGAGTTACGATCGTTCTGGGGTTTCATGTTGAAGAGTCAGGAGCTTGTTGTTTTAAGACCCGAATAGTATTTGGAAAAGGGAGAAGAGATATAAGAAAAAGATGAATAATGTCTGTCAATGTCAGGCTTGTATGCAGGGATTCTCTTGCTCATTATTATAAGAGTTTGCCTGTCTGTCCATTTCTCTCATTTGCATGCCTTCTGAAACATTTTTTGCCCATTTTTATATCAAGCCTACATGGGAAAAGACCCGATTACACCAAGACTTTCATATATAAGTCCATGGGGGGATGTGTGTGTGTGTGTGTGTATGTGCTCTATACACACCTACACAACGCAACCAATCTCACCCAAACTTCACACATACATACCTTGGCATTATAAGATCAGCACTGGGGGGTGTCATGAATGCTTTTGGGGGGTCTATACCCCCTAAAATGGTGCCAAAGTACACACCCCTCCCACATTTCACTGTCAAGCTCTATTGCACATGTGCAGAGGACTCCAGGCAACACTTGCAAATCAGACCCTCTCCAGCCAATAGAGGCAAGGCATGCAAATCGTGGAAAGAACACTGGGAATTGTAGGCTGCAGCATCCCCTGCTGAGGCCCGACTTGGGCAATGCTGGGTTATCAGCTAGTGTGTTATATATTAGAGGTTGCTCAGGGTTGAACTAGTGCATTAATGATATTCTAACCAGTTTGCATAATTGTAGGGTTGCGCTCAACCGGAAAGAATATCAGCGCTGACTGTGTCCACTTGTCCCTTCCCAGAAGTGCTGGCTGAGCAAGGTGCGCTCTGAGGTGGTATGTGGACTCAGCGATCTCGCAGCCAATTACAACATGATGCCTGCGAGGCAATGGGGTGTGTGGATTCCGCAGTGTGTGGCCTGGTGGCCAGTTTTAACTGGCTGCAAGATCGCAGAGTCCAGTGTGCCGCCTCAGAGCGTACCTTGCTCAGCTGATGCTGCTGGAACGGGGCAAGTGGACGTGGTCAGCGCTGGTATTCTTTCCAGTTGA
The DNA here is from genome assembly GCA_027560395.1 of Boaedon fuliginosus. NCBI lineage: Eukaryota > Metazoa > Chordata > Lepidosauria > Squamata > Lamprophiidae > Boaedon > Boaedon fuliginosus. The sequence goes on along the minus strand of JANHGC010006253.1, from coordinate 46,910 downwards.
GCACAACCCTGCAATTATGCGAACCGGTTAGAATATCATCACTGAACTAGTGGGTTCAGGGCTTAGTTGTTTTCCTGAAGGTATTTCATTATTAGGCTAGGAAACACTTTGTATCAGAAGAGTTTGGTCTTACACTAGTTGCTTGTGACATGGTTTGATCTAGCTCTTACAATCAGGGTAATATTCCTGAGCAGAGATATGAAATAATATATTCAGTGAGTTAGTAGGCGGCTGAGTTCATGGAACTTATTAAACCTGGTTAACAAAATATAGTGGCCACATTCATGTAATGTGCTGTTCCCAAGCAAAACCATGCTACTACTATTAATAGCCATGATATGATGGCCAGGTTCACAATATGCCACCACACTATGCTACACTCCAAACTACCTAGCCTTATTTCAGTATGTAGTGGATGAAGGAGATGGAAAGAACCAAATTATCCATGTGATTTCATTACACCTGAAAGTAACTAATAGAATTGTATAAACCAAGGTTTATAGGTAAGAATACCACATGTGACATGCAGGCTGTAAGATTCCTGGATGATACCCAGCTATACTTCTCTTTCTCATTAAGTCTAGCTATGGCAGTGGATATATGAATCAGTAATTTGAAATTGGTTGTAGACTAGATGACAGCCATAGACCAAGTGATAATCAATCTCTATTGAAAGATACAGCCCTATGTCTTAAAGCACAGTTGATTTTTTAAAAAAGTTTTCTTAAGATAGATCCATGTTCTAAGAGAGCCCTTTGGGATGGGTGAGACAAGTTGCATTTTGAAAATGCTCTAGAAACTTCAGCTGGCTCAAAATGAGTCTGGAAAAATAATTAGCTGAGAAAGGCTGTAGTAATTATGTCATGGTGTAGATTTGAATTTTTTTAAATGCTGGTGGGACTTTTATCTTTATTGTTGTTCCCCTTGACTGGGGAACAGAGGCGGGATATAAATTTAAGTAATAAAACAAACTACATGGGGGCAGAGATGTTGCCAGGTATGTCTTTGTATATTAATAGTTACATATAGCATCATTTCCCTTTTGATTGTTTCTAGAGAACAGCCTACATGGTTGCTAGGAGTTGAAGACAGCTTGATGACACCTAATTAATCAATCGGAGAACAGCAATCTATTCTCTACAGGGTCTTATGGGGAATTTCTCTATATTTTATACTTTATATTGCAGTTGTTCAGGAGTTTTTTCTTTGAAAAGGGAATGCAATTGCTATATATTTTGCTTCTTAACATTTTTGTGCTTATTCGGTGCTTGATTTAAAAAATACAGATGTTCAAAGCATGTTATGAAATAATATATAATTTTGCTTATATTGTTTCCTTTTTGAATTTCTACTTAGAAAATTAAACTGGAATATAGTTTTCTGTACTCAAAAGGAAGATGCCACCCATCCATATCTTGAAGCAGAAAGCTATTGTATGAAATAGGAGGGTTGCAAAGTTCATTTTTCACATTAACAGTGTGCTCAATTACTCTTTTTTCTTATTTCATTATTCCATTTGTGATTTTAGAGATTCTCCTAAGGTCAGCATTAAGAATGCCAATTTAAGAAGTTCATATTCTAAAATCTTTGTGGACAATTACATTGTCATAGGGCATGAAAATGAATATGGTCAGAAATCTGATTTTTTAATATGAACCCTTATTTTATAAAGTGAAATGCGGAATGAATTTCTGATTTGACTGATTCTTGTCCAAGGAAACAAAATATTACTTTTTAATATTCTTCGATTAACCATTGAAGAATGGGGGCTTTTAAGAGATAAAAATAAACATTTAGGCATGCATTAAAAATCTTGCATGGGGCCACTGAATAGACAAGACTCCGCTTACCACTGAGCGGCCCAATGAAAAAATAAAATGTAAAAGAACAACAAATAGCGCACTGGGAGAGGGATAATGTTCCTTATGGGCCAGTGCCAAGAGTCAAGGTTGGTAGAAATGTAAATCTTAACGGCTGAGGCTGCTGGGATGAGATTTCATTAGGAGTAGGGGAGAAGATTTCTCCTGATAGTTAACTATGGTCAAATGAGCAGAAAATACCAGCCAACCAGATAGAGAATGTACACATAACAATGCATAATTAAGACTCTTTTTTAAAATGATTAGGGTTCCTGACTTCGTGAGAGAGAAGCGGTTTGGCAACTGGTTGAGAGATGCACGGGATTGGGCTATTTCACGAAATCGTTACTGGGGAACACCTATTCCATTGTGGGTCAGTGATGATTTTGAAGAGGTAGGTAAGAAAAGGCAATACAAGAATGAACTTTGTATCATAATTCTTATGTACTAAATAATTTGATAGCTTATATTTTATATATTATGTTTTATATAAATATATTTTGTATTTCTTCTCATGTTCAGATAATGAGGTTATTGCTGATTTGTATTAGCCTAAATAGTTTTTAAAAAGATAGGCAACCCTACCATAACTAGCTTTTGGGGCACTTAATTTCTGAGTCTTGTCTGAGAATAGGCTCATTTGCAATGGATACAGGAGATCCATAGGACATTTCTGTATGTAATATCTTAGCCAGCCTTTGTCACTGCAGATTATATAGTCCTTGTTAAAAGGTGACAGTATTTGATTCACATTTAAAATTAAACACAAATTTAAAACATATGGTTAAACCCATGATATCAGTTCCTATTTTGCAATCCACTACTTCTACTTTAAATTTAGAGAAATGTTTATTATTATTATTTTTTAAATCAATAAATATGCAATATATTGAATGTTGACAGGTGGTTTGTATTGGGTCTGTAGCAGAACTGGAAGAACTGTCAGGAGTGAAAATCACTGATCTCCACAGAGAAAGGTTAGTGATTATTGTAGAACCAAGTAAAGATTCATCAAGATGATCACTTGTCCATTTTGAATCATTATTTAAACCCCTCCCCCAACCTTCATTATGGAACATATATGGGCCATTATATATAAATCACCCTTTGTATATCCTTTTTATCAATTTGTATGTACTGTGTTTTTGAAAGTGCTTGAAGTTTTTGAAACAAATTTTCCTCGTGCTCTTGTTTAGTAAAAATAAGTATTCATAGGGAGATGGGCAAGATTAAAACCTTTCCCCCTTCCTCCAGTTACGATTGCACTGATTTCTTCTTGCTAATTAACAGCCTTTCCTATGTTGGAATTGCTATAGAAGAAAAGTCTTTATCTGTATCAGTGAAAGCTTTGGTCTCCCTTTCCATAAATTGGCATTATGAGAGAAAGAAGCAGCTTTCCCCCCCACTCCCATGGTAATTTGATAATAAGGGATGGGGAAAAGTAAGTTTATAGATGGCAATGGCAACTGTATGCTGTTATCGCATTTAACCATGCTTCCTCTTGTGTGATTCTTGTTACCAACAATTCAGAAGGGACAATATGGCCCTTCTTCCAAAAATGGTTTCCTGCTCCTATTTTAGATCCTACAGTTTGGCTGGCTGGCATATAGTAATTTGCTGCTACAACAATGGATTCTGTCACTGGGCAGCGGATGAGACTAGATCATCTTAAAAGGCCTCCCAAACCCTTTCCCTCTATGATTAATTCATTGCCAGTCCACGACACTTGCATTAAGTCCGATGCTACCTTCAAATAAATCCAGAGAAGTAGAATGAAAGAATTGCTTAGAATTGCACCTTAAAAATGAATATTTTAGTCTTTGGCTATTTTTCTGTCAACCCCCCCGCAAAAAAAAAACAAAAAACAAAAACATTCCCAACCTGTATAATAATATTCCCGATGGTGGACCACTATGATAATTTTTATTGGAAGATGCAGATTGATTCTGGGCTGAGTTGAACTGAGTAAGAATGCCTAGGGGAGAAGTCCTCATTATGGCGAATCTTCACCAAGATGGCGGTCTTCTGATGAAAGAAGGACACAACCACAGACAGTGGTCCTTGAAGGCAGAAGCCCCGAACAAAGCACGAGCTTCCTTTTTATTACATTTCCAGGTTTTGAAAAGCAACACTTTTCATAGGATGATACAAACATAACAACTTCTCATTGGA